>CM075214.1:26028281-26156882 GCA_037577465.1 Liposcelis bostrychophila
ATTGGCTGTACTGAAATTTTGACTTGATTTCCGGAAATCAGCGATTCAAAGTCTTTTACTATGTCAGTGGCCTATTAATTATTAAGAAAGTAAACTTTTAAGAATTTCCGGGTGGTTTTTATATCATCGGCTAATTGTGATCAGTCAGTCGGTATAGAGGGTTAAGATCAAAATTTGGGACTTTATAGAATCATCAGTTGTGGCAGCAGACTAATCGAATGATAAGTCTGCTGCCACGACTAATGATTTTGAAAATTTCTTCATTTTTTTTTTCAAGATTTGTATTTATTTTTCCGTAAAAAGTAAATTAGATTAGTTTGCTGCCACGATGATGATTCTTCTTAATTTAGATAAATTAGAGTGGCTCAAATAATGGCCAGGTGCTGTTCCCTTTGCCGTAAGATGATGAGTAAAAAAGAAATAGCATATAAATTTTACATTACATATCACAAAATTTTTATATTTCATAAGTTACAAATTTATAATATTTTATAATTAAGGCTGAAATAAAAAAGGCACAAATAAATTTTTGTCGTTAAAAAGAAAAAAACACGGACGGAATTAAGCTCCCGCGATAGGAACTTGAAAAAACGGCGGAAATTTTTTTGAGCAAATAAAGCTATTTTTAATTAAACTTGTACTTTTTAAGGACGGAATCATTTCACTGAGTTTTTTTTTTTTTTATGTACACAAAATTTATATTCAACTAACGAGATCGTTCTTTCTCAATAATTCCAGTCTAATTTCATGCTCTCTAGCTTTCAGCCTCAAAGCTGCGATGCTGGAACTTCGACGATCAAGTTCGGGGGCCGCAGTCGCCGGTGGAGACGTCGAAGCCGAAACGGTCGTCGTCGGAGCAGCCATGGCGGAGACTGTAGCAGCGGCTAGCAAGGCCGCGGCGTGTTGCTGATATTCATCCGACGCCGAACCGGACGGGGACAACTTCGGTCTTTGGGCTGCGGATATGTTGGCAAGTAAGGTTTGAAATGAACTAGCGGCCGAAGGGTTATAAGTCAATGGGCCAAGACTCGGAGGTAGTAAGGTTGTAGGACCTCCTCTGTGAAAAGGAGGGGGCGGACCACCTAAATACCCCGCTGGTAGAACGGGGCTCGGTCCTAAATGAGGGTAACCCCGGAAGGCCGCAGCTAAATTCACGGCCCCGGAATTTTCAAAGGGTTTCCTTAGGGTAAAACCTAAATGGGAAAATGGGTTGGGTAAGGTAGGGGTGACGGCAGAGGGGGGCGTCGAACCCCCCGATCCGATGTATGGGTTGTATGGATGCGCTTGAGGTCCGACTTTTTCTTGTTTTCTCCATTTCGCTCTTCGGTTTTGAAACCAAACCTAAAAAAAATAAAACAAAAGGATTTAATAAGACCTTGAAAATATAGACGACGATCAAAGATAATCGTTTTAAATTGTTGAGTAAAACAGTAATTGAAGAATAGGATTCAATTTAATAAGTAGAGAGAGACAATACATTCGTGGAAGTAATCAAGACGGATACACGTCTGTTAGCTTTATGAGTGTATTGCCTATTATTTTGCGGTGATTCATAATCATAGATGAAAAAAAAAACTTTTTTTTTTTCAATTTTGTTTTCTTTAATCTAATAAAACTTAGTGGGAAAAAAAGAAAAAATTGTCTCAAAATCCTCGTGCGGTCCCAGACAAAGGGCCGCATTTAATAACTGTATGTTCTAATAAAACCTGTCATTATCACCGGTGTGCAAAAAAAAAAAAAAGGAAGTCTCAGGTGGTCTATGGCCTGCGAACCACCGGTGTTTATTTCCAGCACGATTCTTTTTTTTTTTTTTTATCAATGAAAAAAAAGAAAAACCGCATTTTTACTTTCTTTTTTTTAAGAATGAAACCGAAAAAAAAAGGTATGACAAGAGTCGATTTTACTCCTACCTGTGCGGAGTAATTTCCTCTCGTCGGTGTTTTAAAGCAAATATTTAGTGTAAATGCATTTTTACGCATAGTGACCTTAATGGGGAGAGAAAAAAAAATGTAGATATCTCGGTTCTCGATCAAACTTTAAAGGTATAAAAGAGTTTTAATACTGATCAGCATGAGGTCCAAAGGCATTACAAAAGAGTCCTCAAAACCTTAGATCATGCATATCATTGTCACAAATTGGCCGAAGCTACTGTCTGTTAACACGTATTTACTCCCTATAATACACTTTCATCATCTAATTATTGTATTGTTGTTTTTTTTTTCTGACGTTAAGATTAGAATTTTTTTTAAGCTTAATGATGTTTTTTTTTTTTGTTTTAAAACGAAATTAATAGTAGCTATATATAGATCCCGAAGATTGATATTAGGAGGAAAAATGTGCAGCAATTTTGATTTGTTTTGTTTGTTTTCAGGTTCGTATTGAATCCGGTTGCAGTTGAACGGCGAGAAACAACTTGAGCTTGGCAGAAACCGCAGCTTTTTTACTATCTTCCATACGTCACATCGGAAAGACTGGACATGTGAGTACTATGCTTTTAATTATTTTTCATCACATGGTACGGAAAAGTCCACTTTTCAGTCCTAGGCAGTTTATTTACAGACTATTTTACGCCGTAAAATGCAAACGACTTGCCCGTCTCGACCTATTTAACGCCCTCGCCTTTGGCTCGGGCTTGAAACTCAGTCTCGACGGGCAATTTTGTCGTTTGCAGTCGAGTCCTTGTATTGAAAAATACTATTCAAAACTAGCATACACTTGTAAGAGTCTAGCGATTTACTAGCAAAATCAAGAACCTGCTTGGGAAATTTCGGGAAATCGTATAATCATGTACCTCCGAGCCAGCAGCTGGCACATCCACGGCCGTATAGATAGTCCGGAAACTTCCTGTGCCGCTCATGTCCCGCTGAACCACGCAAAAATTAGTTCTAAAATGGGAAACTGGCGGCGCTGCGATCTTGAGAGCCGCAACTGTCTAATCGTTTAAGTTGGGACTCCCTCTGGGACTCTCGTGCCAAACAACAAGAGAAAGTCGCCGCCATCGTTGTTTACAAATCTCAAGGACCAATCAAAAAGCGTCTCTCATATAAGTAGCGCTGAAGGTGGTCGAAAGGAAGAGCTAATTTTTGCGCAGTTAAGAGGGACGTGGTCTCCAGTGTATAAGGGATAGGAGTTTCCGGATTTGTCTATACGACCGTGGATGACGTGAATGACGAAGAGACTGGCGAATTTACCGATAGATCTGATTGTTTCGCTTTTTAAAAGCTATTTAATAAAATGAGGATAATAGGGCAGATGAAAGCACCAGTACTTTTTGTATGTCTTAAGGGTTATCAGCGGCCTCTACAAGTAAAGTAGGAACTAAATTTCGATATTAAAACATACGGAAATCTTCATTAATGGTTTAACTTTAGGTTTTTCTTTGTAAACTTATTTTAAATTTTATTCTATCCATGAGCCAAATGCAAGAAAAAGAATTTGAGGTCCAGTTAGCTCTGTTTGACAGAATTGGTAAACCTCTTCTATTGGAATAATGTATGTGTTAAGGATAGTCAGCGCTCTAGATTCCATACCATTTTTCCTTAAAAAAATAGATTCTTGATCCATTTTTCCTAAGAAAAAAATAAACTCCTAATTTATTTTTTCCGAAAACTTTGGTTCCTGAAATTTTTTTCCTAATTTTTGATTTTCGTAAGATAAGACACCCAAAGCCTTAACAGTTACCTAATCCTGAACAGGTCATAAGCTAAACACGTATGCGCATAAAAGATAATTGTGTTTAGCTTAGGTTCGGGTTTTTGGTGACTGTTCAGGCTTTGGGTATTTTACCTTACAATTTTTTAATTGCTGAAATAAAATTCCTTGAACTCCCAAATTTCCTAAGATCCCTTTAGGGATTTAAAAAAATTGGGAAAAATGTTCATTTTAGGAAATTTTATTTTAGGATTCAAAACATTTTAGGAAAATCAAATAATTAGGAAAAAATGTCAGAAACCAAAATTTTTAGGAAAAATGGATTAGAAATTTATTTATTCATTTTTTTTTTTTTTTTTAGGGAAAAACGAGTTAGGAAAAATGGTCGGGAACAGGCGCTCTGCGGCGGAGTTTGTCCCTAACGATCCTCATTCTGTGGGTCAGAGCCAGACCCAACTCCATCAGAAATTAGTTTCGAAATTCCTAGAAATTACTTTTATTGCTGGGGTTAGTATTCTCCGCTTACAGCTTGAATATACCAGCTGTTTTTAATGTTTTAAACCGGACTTTTTGGCTCTGAGGTACAAAATTTTTAAGAGAAGGCTTCAGATATTTATTTAAATATACCAAAATAAATTTCCCTGGCCTAAAACTTTTTTTTGGAGATACAAATTAAAAATCTGGCTTCGTAGCGAACTTTATATTCATACTGGCATCTTTCTTTCAAAATTTCAGATTCTCAGGTTGTAAAGAAACTCCGGAAAACGTTATCAAAAATAAATGTCGGGAATATATTTTCCAAAGCGTTTTCCGGAGTTTCTTTACAATTTGAGAATCTGAAATTTTGAAGGAAAGATGCGAGTATCACTATGAAGTTCGCTACGAAGCCAGATTTCTAATTTGTATCTTCAAAAAAAAGTTCTAAGCCATGGAAATTTATTTTGGTATATTTAAATAAATATCTGAAGCCTCCTCTTAACAAGCAAAAAGAAAAGTAAAGAATTTTTAAAAGCAAAAGCCTTTGCTTAGGTTCTTTAAATAAACTTAAACAAGTTCATTTAAACTTAATTAAGTTAAAATAAGGTAAATTAAGTTTTGCAAAACTCATTTAAACTCAATTAAGTACCGTAGATTGAAGTAAAGTTGAAAGGAAATTCAGAACGAAATTCTAGGTTTATTTTAGACACAAAAATAAAATTTTTTACTTAAGTATTCCAAAAACCATATCCACTAAATGAAATTAAAAAGGATTTATCTTTAGTGCCTAAAATAAACCTAGAATTTATGTTTTGAATTTCCTTTCAACTTCACCCCAATCTGCGGTACAAATAAGCTTAAACGTTGTTGACAAACAAAAGCATTTTGAGAAGCAAAGCAATGCTTTTGCTTGCTTTTAAAATCCTTGTTTGCTTCTTTGCTTGTTTTTAAAATTTTAGTTGTTAAATATCATACTTATACAGTGTATAAGTTGTTAAATATCATACTTATACACTGTATAAGTATGATATTTAATGAAACGCATGGTAGCTGTATAATATTCATGGACCCCTCTCCCTCAGAAGTGCTTACTAATATCTATACGACCCCTAATTACAGCTAAACCCTATTAAAATCCTTGTAATTAAACTATTAAATTTCCAAAAATTTTTACTTCCAAGGCGTTTGAAAGAAACAATTAAAACTTTTTAAGTCGAAAGTAATTTCATGTCGAACTATTGTTTGAAAAAGGAAAAAAAAATATAAATAAATAAAGAAGAAAATAATCACTACAAGCGTAATATTTGTTAACAAAGAGTTTGATGAGAACGAATGACGTTTTTATTTCCTTAGATGCACGATCAAATAAATTAATACGTTTTAAAAAAATAAGAAGAAAAAAAAAAGTCTCACAAAAGTGACCCATGATCAATACAAGAATATTGAGATTTCAAGACGAAAAATAGTCCCCTTTTGTGTTGGATTTGGGATTGACTGCACGTATTTTTTCACACGTTTTGGATGATTAGGTCTTCATTGTTAAGTCTTAAAAGTCAATTTAAATCCCCCCCCGATTTGTCTCACAAGACTATTTTCTCAGAAACGGTCTTTTTCATTTCCCTGGAACCGAGATTTGACTGCAGACGGGTTTCAAGGGAAGGAAATCCTTTCATTTTTTTTTTTTTTTTTTTCCACTTCAAAGTAATTAAACTATCACGGAAAGATTAAGTCGTTGAAAAAAACAAATGGCAAGAAACCTTATTATCATCTTGTCAATTTGACGGAACGTTTTGTTTATTTTGTTAAAGAACGTGCAATTACTATGGGAAATGTCACCGCCATTGATATTTCAATATAAATAAAAGGGCTTTTGGCATCAATTTTTTTTTTTTGCCGTGCAAAGCGGTTTTTCTGATCGCCTTAAACTATAAATTAGCTTAACCCCTCATGATTATTATTTTATTTCGCCGTTGCAATAACGGCATTGAGAGTATCATTTTTTTTTTCTTTTCGCCAAGTGTAATTTGGAGCTAGACCTGTTTCGTGATTTAATTAGAAAGTAACGAAGAGCCGCGACTATCAGCGATTTCGGCGTTTAAGTAGGCGTTTCCGCATTAAAAACGAAATAAAAAAAAAAGTTGCTTATTGCAATGAAACACTAATTAATTACTCCCGAAAGGAACGTGGCTCCAAAAAAAATTAAGATGCCTATCTCGGCCATTAATTTAAATGCTAGTCATCGATGAATCGAATTGAAATGAAAAAAATGAGTTCGGGATTTGAGATAACGACGAATATGGGTAGGAAATTTGTCAAAAGCCGCCATCAGGTTTTCGGTTAGTCATTTTTTTATTGAGCTGTAATCATTTTTTTTTTTTTTCTTGGTAGGAAAATGAGGAAACCATGGAGGAGCCAGTCTGAAGACCGCATATGGAAACGTGCCAACCCGCGGTCGCGTCAATTTCATGATGACACAAACCACAAATTTGTTAAATTAGATTGAATTAACTCCGTATTGGAAACCAACTTAATATCATATTACTCAACCATCTGTCGTTTGAGGTGTAGATGGATATGCTCCACAAAAAAAAAAAAAAAAAAAATTGGACAATGTTATGATTGCTTCGTAACAAGGTGGCATAATTTTTTTATTGAGGGGGAAAAAATTAATGCGTCTATGGGATTTCGTCGACCTTTTACCTTCTTCGAGATTAAAGGAAGGTCAAATGAATCTGCGGCCTAATCAATAAAACTAGGAACAAGGTAAGCTACTGGGATTGTCGTAAAAAAAATAGGGTTTAAGCTAATTTTTTTGGCATTTTTGAAAACTCTTTATAAAAGATTAAAACAGGTTAGGACACAATAAGGGAAAGAAGATGACCGTTTCTGAGAGTGAAATTTCAGTATTCAGTATTCAGTATTCAGTATTCAGTATTCAGTATTCAGTATTCAGTATTCAGTATTCAGTATTCAGTATCCCATACTAAAGTTATTCGTATATTATACTTAGAATATACGTATGAGTTAGGTGTACTTAAGGTGAAGTACCCGACACCTAAACCTGACCGGCTCATAAGCTAAACACGTAATACCGTAAAAGGAAAACATGTTCAGCTTATGACCTGGTCAGGTTTAGGTGCCTGGTCAGAATTCGGGTACTTTACCTTACACGTTTCAATGTTACGAACCATTTATACGTATACGTAAGGGCGATTATACATATACCGTCAGTATCGGATACAGGTGAAATTTCTGTATTAAAGCCTACCCGCTTTACGAGCAGTGCCGAAAAAACTCGAATTTTTTAGGCTGTATCCATTTTCAAATTCGAGTCCCCCCGCTCCCTGAAGAAATCTTTTAAAAGCAGAAATTTTTTAAAATTTATATCAGAGCGCACTGCGGATTTAGGCTAAGGCGCCGGGGAACCTTTTACGATTTTTTTTTTTTGTTAATTCTTTCTTTAAATTTTTTCAGAATTTTGAACTTATACAAGCACACCGAATCGAATCTGATACTAGCACAACCGTGGTGACAGTGGGAGCCTCCTTTCCAACTTTCTTACACACACGCCAGTTAAGTGCAAGACCTGAAAGTTTCTTCAAAAGAGACTCCTGATTTAAAAAATCCATAAGGTAAGCATTCCTAAAATTTTTAAAACTCCGGATTGCTTTAAGAGGGAGAGGGAGGGTTAAAAATATACCTAAGCAAAATGGTCCTGACGTAATATTAGATGGCCCCTATATCTTGGCATGGCCTGCATATGTAGAAGTGCATAGCACTCCTGGGGATAGAGCCCAAAAATTTCATAGAATTTCATTTAAGTAGTGCCTAAAGGTGGGAAGAATAAAGAAGAAGCTTATGTTTAAAAATATTTTTCAATATTGCCTAAAATGTAGCCCTAATGAAATTCGGCACGGCCCTGCATATCGAGAATTTTTATCTCTTTTTTTTTTAACTATTGGGACCCCTCAAGTATTATGTACGAAAAAGAGATGCATAAACTATGTAAGAATCATGCGTAAATTAGACAAAAAATTGCATAAATCATGTGTATTAAAGATCTTAATTTTTAAAAAAATTTTTCAATATAATTATGCCTATTAGTTATGCATAAATAAGTAGGCACAAAATGAAAAAAAAAAGTTGAAGAAGCATAATATTTGTAAATTTTTTAGCTTTATGATTTAAAAAAATTACTCGCATAAATTATGCATATTCAGATTTTCAGGCTTAAAAAATTTATGCATTAATTTTGTAAAAATTATTCGTATTCAAATTTTGGTGCTTAAAAGAATATGCATGAACTTTGCAAAAATTATCCTTTTTAAAATTTTTTTATAAATGATACAAAAATAGTACATTTTTTACAAACTTTATGGATTTATTTTATACACTTTTGTATAACTTTTTCGTACGGGATGTATGTAAGCATTTTTTTTTTGTATTGGCAGCTTTTGACTTCCTCTACCCCTTGTTAGCGAACATAAGTGCAGCAGCATGAAAGCCACGGGCGGATCCACGGGCAAAGAGGTCTGGGGTTCCCTTGAACTGGAACAATTTTACATCAGATGTGGTATGATTTTTTAGAAAATGTATTTCACACTAGATAAAGTCAAGTTTTTGGGCACAATTTAGGCTTTCGTCCCCCCTCCCTCGTCCTGTATCCGTTAGTATTGAAAGTCCCTCCTTTTCGATTGTGTGAGATTTCAGTCAAAGCTCTTCCCGGAAAAATATTGTTTTAAATTGACATAGAATTTTAATATACTAACCCCTCTGCCCCAGGGGTCCGAAGCTTGAAAATTTTGGCCATCGGATTTTTTTTAATATCCGACATTGGCATCGGCATCTACCCGCGAGATCAGGGCTGCAATTCCGATTCCGATTCCGCAGAATCTTGACTATTTATGAGTAAGATTCCTATTCCGATTTCGAAAGATAAAAAAAATTTCAGATTCCGATTCCGATTCCAACTAACAAATATTTTAACGATGCCTATTCCGATTCTGATTCCGATTTAAACCGAAATTGATTATCTGTAATAACAGTATTTTCGTTCTTTTTAAGTCAATCTGAATCGAAAATATTTTTTTGGATGTCGATGCTGATTCCGATTCTGGAGATTCCGAACTATTTTCAGACGAGATTCCGATTCCGATTCCGATTCCGATTCCGATTCCAATTACTTTTGAAAGAGCAGATTCCGATTTCGATTTCGATTCCGATTCCGAATAAAAATGAATCGGAATTGCAGCCCTGCGCGTGATATTTAGCCGGCTGCTGCTGGCATTGGCATCGGCATCGGCACCGGCATCGGAATCGGGCCCCTGATTTTAAAAATCGTCTAGAATGACTCTATGATTTTTTTTTCATTAAAATCGGAATCAGAGGTGGCATCGGCATCGGGTGTCGGTGCAGGAATCGGAATCGGGAGTTAATTAAATAATCGGCATCTACCCGAGATTATAGTTTAATAATAATAATGGCATTGGCATCGACCCGAGATTGCAGCCGGCTGCAGACTGCACCGGCATCGGATTCGGACCCCTGCTCTACCCCCCCTTTCCTTATAAACAAAAATTAGATCTTCCCATACCCTATTTCAAGGGAATTCTGGGGCCTTTTGCAATTTATATCTTTTAAAACCCTTTTTCTCTCTTCTTTCAGAGTTTGTATCAGCAAAACGATGTCGGCAGTTGAAGACCAATTTTCTTGCGTCCTTCCACCAGCTAGTTAAGATGGTTGTGGAATTTTGTGAGTGCTTCCCGAATTTGAAGATCCGTAAGGTAAGCTTAGTTTTTTTTTTTTTTTTTTTTTTTTTCAAATTTTCGAAATCCCTTGTTTCTCTGATAACTGAATCGGAGAGTAGAAAATGAGGCAGCATTACCAGTTGCCCCCAAATGGAAAACGAACCTAAGGGTAGATACCTTGGGGCAGTCGGGTTACTTATTTTTTTTAATGATTCCCACCCACCGCCGTGTGTTGATAATTACCTCCCAGAGCCCGGGTCAATAGTAGGTCCCAAAATTCGAAATCACCAATCAGTATATCTACAGGGGGTCTTTTTTGTATTTTTACCGAACATTACCTTTGTTAACAATGTTTTTCGTGACTTGCTTATACTTTCTTTTTTTTTCCAACGATTAATGATTAATATAGTTGTAAAAAAAAAGGGAGAAAAAAAAAAATTCGGGCATCAAATTAAATAAGAAGCAAAATTCATGGCCCCCTCTAAAAAGATAAATCAAAAAAAAAAAAAAAAAAAAAAAGCTTACGTTTTGTAATCATTTAATTAAATTTTTTTTTTATTCTTTTCGGTTTCGCAAAGTTGCTTTTTTTTCCAAAAAGGCGTTTTGACAATTTGATTAGTTTCACTATTTAAAATTTTCACGTCAGGTTTAAAAAAAAAAGAAAAGAAAAAAAAAAAAAAAAAAAAAAAAAACGAAAATAAATTAATCGGAAGTTAAATGATTGTTAATCACGAATTAGTCTCAAAACTAATTATGCTTTAATTAAGTTAAGATGGTATCAAGGCAATAAAATTGTACATTCTTGTTTTATGGTTTATTTTGAGATATACAAGAGCGTTACAACAACTCCATCATCTAATTATTATTATAATTATAATAAATTAACTTGCAGTGGCGTGCATTGTTATAAAAGAAGGAAAAAAAATATACTACGGGGTGTTCAAACGAAAAATATTAAAAAAAAAAAAAATTTTATTAGATAAAAAAATATTTACCCGGTTGGTTAATTATTATTAATAATTAGATTTTTTTTTTCTATAAATCCTGTTTTCTCAAGGCGGATAAATTACACGTTTACCAGGTTCGCTAATTAAAAAATTATATCTTTCTTCCTTTTTCTTTTTGCTCGTTTAAGATTCATTAAGAAGAGTCTTCATCACTGTTTTTGATGAATTCGAAACGGAACATTTTTCTTATTTTGAAATCGCTTTATAATTAGATCATATGCTTTTTTTTTTACGATGGAGGGGGGAGGGGACGAAGTTGCTCTCTGCTCGTCGCTCGTTGCTCTTCTTTTTTATTTTCAGTAATTAATATTATATTAATTATATAGAGTGAGGTTGAAATTTTTATTCGTAATTTATGAAATTAATTAAATTTTAATTTATAGATTGTTCATTTTTATATTTTATTTGCTACCGTAGAAGCTGAGTTATACTTAATATCTTGTCATGTATTGTAACTTGTTTGTCAGTTTTGACTTGGATGGTATTAGGTTTAATTATCTGTTAGTTAAAATGAACTCGGCAATAGCCACCAAAGAAGATTTTTTTTTTTTTTGTGATCCTGATAAGGAGAGTCCGTTTGATTTGCTGTTTCGGGTGTTTGATTCGTAATTTTTTTTTCGTTTGTAGGTTAATTTCGGATGTTAATTATTTAGGCGGTATAAATGAAGATTATGGTGGTCCGTTAGTAATAACTTAAGAAAAGAAAAAGTTGTGTTTGAGTGATTTTGTGTTCGCTTTCTATTCGTTTTCTTGCCTTGGTTTTCGGCCCGTTCAAGTATTGCGTAAGAATGATCCTGGAAATTTTCGATCCGCCCGCCCCTTGATAGCAAAAATCAGCATTTTGAGAACTTACTTATTTTTATTTAAGTAGCCCTCAATCTTCTCCCTTCCCCCTTAATCCCTCAGTAGTTGATTGGCTTCCAGCAGATTCTTCTTTAAAGAATCGGAGCAGTGGATTATCTCAAAGCAGAGGTCCAAAGCTTGAAAATTTTGGCTAATGCCGATGCCGATGCCGGCATCGGCATTATGACAAGGGAGAAATCGGGGGTTTTAAATTCTTCAATTAAATCGGCCCAACATTCCTGAGGTGCGTAATTTACTTATTCGACTAAGTAACGAACCCATCTTTTAAGGCTTTCGAGGGTACATTTATCAATAGTATTTTTCATACCAAGGACAGCAAGTGGCACTTTTCTGAACGGGAAACAGCGGGGTTGCCAAACCTCACCTTCGGCTAGGGATGTCTGATATACAGTATATTTATGTTTGTATATTTCCCGGTATATATATACGTATATATATACTGTACGTATATATACGTATACATTTACTCATAAGTTAAACATTAAATTTAATTTAGGAAAAAAAGCTATTATTTTTTCTGGCTGTTCTAGGGGGTTTTTTGGTCATTAAGTCAGAGAAAGGTCTAATATGTAGCTTTTTACAGTTTACTTATGTAATTTAAGCAAGGAAAAAAATCTTTTTTACTGGTTTTTAGATTTCTCTCCGTTAGGCGCTCAGTTATACTTCCAGTCATACGGCGCCATTTTTGATAAAATGGCTGTGGCCGATAAAATTATGACCGTGCCAAAGTTGAAATATTAGTGAATTATTGTCACTATTCATTAATTAACGAGTAATTATCGATGTAAAATCAAAATATTAGCGAATTATGCCTTATTTTATAAATGAAAATTCATAAATATACAACGTATACATTGGCTGGTATATATACTGTATATTTACGTATATATATACGTATATATATCCTGTATATTTAAGACTAGACATCCCTACCTTCGGCTCGGCTTGGCAACGCTGTCTCAAACTTAGATAAGGGCCCCTGTGTAAAACATATTTTTTATTACGAATGAAAATCGGAAAATGTTTTAAAAATAAATTCAAACGATAGATATTAGGATGAGGTGTCTAATTTTTTTAGAGAAATCAATTCAAAAAAGCAAAAGAAACGTCGAACATCGAGGTTAAACTTTAGAGGGCACGTGAAATTGAAACAGGGTTGCCAATTTTATTTTCTGGGCCTTTTCATTATAAAAAATTACATAGAGTAAATAAATTTCTTTTTTCGGTTTTCTTATTCTATGGTACTAGAGAGCCTAGAAGGAGAGAGTTGCGATTCCCATACATAACCATGCTGCTTTTTGATTGGTAGTTTTCCTCCGTGGTTCTAGATTTTTGAGCTAACCTAAACTGGTTAATGTTTTCGGTTTTATATTAGTTTTATATTGGTAAATTTACTTTCAGATACCTCAAAAAATTATGCAATCAAATTTTTAATCTCTTACGTTTTGTAATAGAAGAGCTACCATTAGTTTATAATTATTTTTATTAAATGCATTCCAAGTTGCCTATATCCCATAAATGTAGGGGCATATGAATTTGGTCTTTTTTTTCCCCTTAGACACTGAGTATTTATTGCTATGTCTATTTTAATTTTTAAAAATTAAATACAATCTTTTTTTAAAAAAAAAAAAAAAAAAAAAAAACAGCTTTATGGAAGTTGTACTGGAATCCCGCGGATACTCTGGATATAAGAAGCAACGAATTTAGGTTAGAACAAAATCTAGAACCACGAAGGAAAACTACCAATCAGAGCGATCTGATATAAAATGCGATTCTCTCCTTCTAGGCTCTCTATATGGTACTAAAAAGTTAACTTTTTTGTCCGTGGAAAAAAAAAGTGATGCCAGTTTCGTTATTTCAAAAAAGTTATGCTTTTTGCTCCTCCGAACAGCACCCCCCTAAAAAGGGACCTTCTTGCGTATGAGTAATGGAAAATTTTGTTTTTAGTTTCACCGGAAACAGATTGCGTTTTGATTTCGGCGGTGGTGTTTTTGATCAGTAAAAAGTGTCGGAGCTCTTGAGTATTTTTAGTTGGCGTCTATCTAAAGGGACAGTAATTTATTAGTAGTAGGGCAGTACTTTTTTCATGAAATGGCAGTTTTTTTATTGACAGTACAATTTTGGGCAGTAGAAAAATTATTTTGGCAGTTAAAAAAAATATTTTGCCAATATAATGAATAATTAGCCATTAAAAGGCATTTTTTGGCATTTTTGAAAAAAAATGTTAACATAAAGTGAGACACAATATGTCTTTGATATATTTTTCAGTTTTTAAAGTGATCAAAATTATGCCTGTTTCAGCGAGTAAATAATTTTTGTTCGGCAGGTGGATAATGCCCTGCGTTCTTTAAGCAATATTTGTGCAGAAAAATAAAAACAAAAAAATTAGTTTTATAAAAAAATACTGCCCTTTGATTATTAATGACTGCCACTAAAATATAAAAATTGACGGCAGAGGTAAAGATGTTGGGGCAAAATTATATATAAAAAATGTATAAAATATATACATTATATATTTTATATGTAAATCATATATGATTTTGCCCCAACATCTTTACCTCTACCAACTTTACTGTCCCCCCCCAAAAAAAAAAAAAAATAATCCACTGCCAATAAATTTAAAAATCTGCCCCAAAATTTCAATTTACTACGGCCAAATTTATGGGAAAAAAAACTGCTCTACCCATATAGTCGTCTTTTTAGTTGCATTGTAGACATTTTTTTAAAATTTTTTAAATTTATCCAACGCCTAATTTTCAAAAAATTTTTAATTTTTTAAAAAGCCTAAAAAAACGTAAAAGCCCTTAATTTTAATGGTCCTTTAATTTTCCAGCGTATCTATGGGAAAAACCAAAATTCCTGATTTCCATCAACAGACTTGATCTCTTTGAAAGCAGGAAAAAAAAAAAAACAAATTTTTCATAAAAAATACGACACTTTGATGACAATATTTATAAAATTAAGTTAATTTAAGGGTCCTTAAAAGGTCCCTAATATTTAGAGCCTGCTCCGGTTCGAGGCCCCAAGCTTAAAATTATAATGATTTGATTGATGGTCATTTCCCTACCAATAAACACAGGCTCTTGTATACTAAGCTGAAGAGCTCGAAAATAGTTCATTTCGTTTTTTTTTTTTTTCAGTTTTCACAAACTTTTGAAATAAAATCTTTAAACGCGTAAAAAATTTAATCCTTTCAAATTGCATCAGTTAAAATTAATCCCAACATTGGGATTAAAGTTTTTTAGGTTCTTAATATGAAACACATGAGTTAAATAGGGGCTAGGTGAAAAGTTTTTAAATAAAAGATAATTTTTTTATTTTTCTTTTTGGCAATATATTTATCATCTGTTTGAAAAAAAAAAAACCTGATTGATCTTTTATTTTTGGAAAGAGTATCGGAATTTAACCTTAGTTAACCTGAAAGCGAATCATAATTTTTCACAATATTCCTTGACAAGCATTAAGAATTTAATTAACAAAATAATTAATCCTTTTTTTTATTGTTGAGAATTATTCTTTTCTTGGGCTTTAAAATCATTCGGGTTTTCGTCGAAGAAATGGATTGTTCCGTAAACTAAATTTAAAGAAATGAAATCACGATAATATAGGAATCATAGTCACGGTTTAAGTCCAAGGTCATTGAAATGATGCAGACTAACTGATGCCCCGCACAGGAGCTCCCCTATAATTATTCTCATTACTAAAACATAGAATTAATTAACTTCACTTTTCAAAATACATCGGAATGTTAATTTGACTAGTTTAACGTGCATGAATTTTTAGTAAAATTATGTCAATCTATACTTCAATATTTATTTGTATTCGAAAATAAATATTCGAAAAAAAAATTATTAAATAATAATTTAAAAGGTGCAATATCGGATTTTTAAATTTTTTCTTTTTGATATACTAATTAAGGCTCGGCAACACCCTCCCGCTGTTGATTCCACGCCTAAAGCCCCAGCAGTCAACGAACACTCCTAAATACGCGGAGTGTAATAAATTGCATTTAAATTAGTACAAATTAAAAAGGTCATCAAGTGGTTTAGCCGGTAAATGAAATATGCTTTAATGAAATGTTTCGACTAAAAGCTTCATGGCACACGCGATCGAAGAAAAGAATTGTTTCCGCGAATTTCAGGCGCCTTAGGAGCTTCGACGTTTTGCATATTATCGACTTTTTGTTGCATTAATAACTTTTCCAACTTTTTTTTTTTTGTTGACATTGAGGGACGTGTGAACTATCGTGTCTTTATTATTATTTTTGGTTTTTAAAAATGAGGGAGCAATTAGTCCGGGTTGTTAACTTTCGATGTTTTGCGCTAGGATTTTAATTAAACTTACTTGGATTCGAGCTTCCGTCAGTCCGATTTTCATTGCGAGTTCTTCCCTGAAAATAGAAAAAAATGATTTTTAGTATTTTTGGAGGTGTAAATTGGGGAAAATAGGTCTGAGTGGCTGCACATAATTGGTTATTATTATAATATTACAATATTATTACAGGTTCAAGGGTTGGCAGTGCTGATTTTATACCTTCTGCTGGTAAGTTTATTTTGTTAACAACGTAGCTTACGTTATTATACAAGGCTGACTCATTGGTGTTCGGAATAGTGGTAACTCGCTAGTGCAACAATCAGCCGCTTGGTGCGCTCTTTTGTGTCATAACTTTACATGGTGTCGTTATATTTATATGGGAAATGGTATTTATTTTTTCCGATTATGCTTGGAATTAACGTAAAATCTCTTTACCGAAATAAGAAAAAACGAAAGACTAAAAGGCATTGTTGAGATAAAAATAAAACATTTGAGTTGTCGTACCTTTTTTTTCTTAAAAAATAAATTTTTTTGTCCGCAAGTAAGACACTATAACTACTTAACTTTTCAGTCTATATTTAAACTTTCATTATTTTTCTGCTTAAAGGTTTTATGTCTAAGCGCTTTCTTTTTTGCAGAAGATTTTTTTGTGTTCTCGAGATGCTATCTAACTGAGGGTTAATGAATTGCACGACTTATAGATAGTAAAAAAAATGCGGGAAATAGTTTCAAAAGTTTAAAGTGCGCACACTAATCTTTCTTTTTCGCAAATGTCATATTTTAATTATGTTAAATAAAAAAAATTAGCTTTTTGCTTTAGTGCACACGGCTGATTTATTACATTTAGGGATTTACATTTCATCCACTAACGATTAAGATTCAAAATTAGTTGATTCGTAAATTACGCAGAATTATCATGCTAACAATTTTTTTCATAGCGTTCAATATTCATAAACGTGTTTTGATTTTTTTTTTTTTTTTTGAAATTTTTTCCAACAGAATTGGGCATTATTTTCAACTTTTTCAATATTTTAAGTCTAAAATTCCCGGATGCTGCAAAATAAAATAGGTTATCCTTTCGTGCGAAATACCGGAATAAAAAAAAGGGGCAGTCATTAATATGGCATTTTAGGTTGCAATTTTCAGGTCACTGCGACCATAATATTCAAATGAGGTTGTAAAATTATATATTTTCTTTGATTTCGGGAAGAAAGAAAATCCTTGAAATTCACCCTCTATCATAAAAAGCAGTAGTTATCTGGTAATCCATGTCTATTCACATAAAATAAATTCGGCGCTAGAAAAAGAAAGTTTTTTTTTTTTTTTTTTTTTTTGAAGGACTATGGGCAAAGAGCCCGCAAAATGGTATAGTCAACATACATAATATATGTCTAAGAACATATGGCTTTAGGATTTTTAATGGAATTGACATCATAATACAAGAAATTAAAAATTAATAAAATGATTCTGGTAAAAACCCATAAGAGTCTTAAGATAGAATCGTGTTTTATGACACAAAAAAGCGCTCCAAGCGGCGGACTCGTGAACAAAATGGTTACCCTGTTTTGAATGGTTTGGGATGCGGCATGAGTCAGCCTTGTATAATAACGTAAGCTACGGTTAACAAAACAGAAAAGTTAACTTGCGGATGACATTAATTTGAGTTGGCAACTCTTGCGTATGCTTTGTAAAGTCACGTTTGAAATAAGAAGTTGTAATCGTCGAATGGACTTGGTCTAGTTCTGCACTGTGGTACAGAATTGTTAAATATTTTGAATATCGTTACATTTGTAATGAACTCCTTCGGCCGGAAACGCCAAATTTTGTTTTTTTTCGGAAATATTGTCCCTGGAGCGGAAACGCCAAATTTGGTTTTTGCTGAATTAGGCAAATAATACAGGATTTAGGCAGTATCTTATGGGCACTACATAGCAGACCCGAAAAACAAAATGATTAATTTTCGGAAGAAAATGGTTCCTATGTTTAGCTTATGGGAGAAATTCTCTTAATTACAGGGTGTCTACTGGTCCTATATTCCTATAAAGTCCTATAAAAGTCCTATATTTTTCTTTTTGGTCCTATATACCTATAAAATCCTATAAAGTCCTATAATTTAACCGAAAAAAGTAATTTTGAGCAGGGGCACAACTGGTCCTATATTCCTAATTCAAAGTGAGCTAATTTTTCATATTTTCACTCAATTTTTTCAACAAATTTTCTCGCTCGGCCTTCGGCCTCGCTCGATTTATGCAGGTTGCCATAATTTAGATTTTTAAAGATTCCGAAAAGCGATCATTTTGGGCTACGAACGATTCATAGTTTATGCTTTGATAATTGAAAAAGCACTTTGGGGAAATTTTCAAAGAAAGTTCAATGTTTCAGGAAATTTTTTCTTTAAATCTTGACGGCGGGGTTCCATTAGGCAATTAATTTTAAACTAATTCCAGTTCAAATAATTTTTAAGAAGGTTTATAAAATTTAAAAATTATATTTTCGATTTTATGGAATCATTTGTGGAATATTTTCGGGCTTATAGAGGATTCAAAAATTTTTACGTGTAGTCTAAAAATTTTTTACGTTTATAAAATTTTAAATTTTTTAGCTCTTAGCTTGGGGCGGATTTTCTGAACTACTCATATAACCTTGGGGACTTCTGAAAAACACTTGCAGAGGCTTGAACTTTTTTTTTGATCGGGATTTTTTGATCCCAAGATTTTTTATAAAAATGTTTTTGTAGAATTTTGTTTCGCCTTTTTTAATAATTACCCGTTTTACATGTAAGTTTTACCTTTTTTCTTCTTTCTTCTTTATTTCTAAATTTTGGAGGACAGAATTTAGCTCTAGAATTTTGTGTGCCTAAATTTTTTTCTCTTAAAAATGGCTTGTTTTGGGTCCCATATTTTTTGAAAAAATGGACCTATAAAGTCCTATAAAAGTCCTATATTTTAACTTTTATGAATCAGTAGACACCCTGTAATTAAATTATTGATTAATGTCATTAAAATTGCAATTACAATGTAAATATTAATAAAATGCTTAAAAATATCATGTAACACGTTTCAAATGATAGATAATGAACCACCCCATATTTGGCTTATGAAGATTTTTCCACCCATGTTTAGCTTATGCAGACATCAAACTAGTCACTTTTTTCCCCTTGAAGTCGCTTTCTTTGTAAAAGGTCACCAAAAGTCACTTTTTTTGATAAATTGGTAAATTTTTAAAAATCTCCTGCATATTAAAAAAATGATTCAACATTTGAAGTCGCTCAAGGAAAGGTTTTTTTTCACTAAACGCCATTTTTAAAAGTAATTTTATGGTAAAGTTGTGAAACTTTTTATCTCAAATGTAGAATGGTTAATAATTTATCATTTATCATTTTTAATTTATAATATAAATCATTTATAATTTACAATTAAATTTTTGATTTCATATAAAAAGATATTATGTAAGGTCTTTTTTATTAATTTAATTACGTATAAAGTGGCTTAAAATAATAAGGGCTGTAATTACGCACGTCTAATACGTTAAAAATTTGGATATACGTATTTTAAGTCACTAAAGACCTTCCGTCAGGTCCCTGACGGTCAAAGTCACTATTTAAACCATTTTTGGTCCCTAAAGTCACTAATTTTGATGGGCAAAATAAGTTTGATGCCTGCTTTTGGGGATATGAGAAGTTCCATTTTTTTAAGAGATTTTACCTGTTAAAACATCACGAAAACAATCCGTAAGCTAAGTGCTGGGGCTTTATTTTACTGGAACCTTATTCTGATATATTTTATCAGTTTTAGGGCATTTTTGAAAATTTTACTGGAAAATTTTATCTTAAGCTAAGCATGGGCGATTAGAAAATGTTTTTACCTATACCAATGGTCTCTAGGGACTTCTAAGTATCAAAATATATGTATTAAAAAAAAATTAAATAGCAATTCCGCTCTATGAGGTCATAAAAAGAAATGGGGTTTATGCAGAAAAAAATTGATAGCTATGCTGATATATTTTAAAAATTTAGGGAAAAAAACCTGTCGGAATATAACATTTTCGAATTTTTATTATGAAGAGATTAATTCGGTGGATCAGCTTTGTGCGTTTGAAATAGTTTGAAAGAAAGCTCTGATTACTGGATTAGATGTATTTCAAGTTGTTGAAGTATAAAGTTGATATTAATTTGTAAAAAGTGTAATTCTTTTTCATAGGACGGAACTTCAAGAACATACTTTTTTCAAGATTTTTTTAAAAAAATCTAGACTTTTTTTCTACCACAAATTCTAACATTTTTTATATCCTAAAATCATTAAAATTGGCGTGTCCTGGGATTGTCATCATACCAAAATAATTCTGACACAACCTCACCAAAACTAAAAAAAAAAAATATTCTTCGAAATGTATACTCTCAAATCAAATTCTTTCGGATAAATTAGTTTTACCTACGCGGCTTCTCCCATTTTAAGTTTCCTCAATCTCAATTAACCGTTGGAGGAAAAAGAAAATTGTTCCGAGACTAAATCGGTGGACATAAAAATAAATAATATTATTTATATAAAGAAAAAAGAAAAAAAAGACCGACAATAAGTTAAGTACTTTAGCGAGAAACATGCGTGAGATCATATTCCTGTGAATCATTTATTTATTTAATTTGACATTCTCAAAGTAATTAGAAAACAAGTCTTGAAGGTATGTAATTTAATTATTATTTGTCGGTTAATTGTATGTCCTTGCGAGGCAAATTAAACTAACACAGTCAAAACGAACAACCGCGTAGCCGGGTTTTATCTGTCTGTCATTTAATCCCCGGCTATTCATCATCAAACAAGGAAGGAAGTTTTGGTTGCTCATTGTTTTTTTATGCACGTTATAATTTTTTTTTTCTTCCTTTTTTTTTTTATAGATTTAACTGATAATCTCGGAGTTGTGGCCAAAGGCTTAAAACGAAAAAAAAAAAAAATTTAAATGAATGCTAAACTGCTATTTCAACAATGAATAGTCGAAATTAAGGTTAAAGCCTTTGAAAAATGAGAAAAGGAATGATTAGTGCTTCGATCCTTGTTTATCAAACACGCCAATTAATCATCGTTAAAGAAATATAAATTATAAAATATCAAACGTTTTGATTCTTGTATTAATTCCCGCGAGTTTTTTTTTTCCGGTAAGAAAAACAATTAAGACGAATTTTTATTCCCCCTTGAGGGTATGTCGGTTGGGTATATGAAGAATTGCTAGTCAATAACAAAGGTAAAAGGTTAATTTTTTTTGTTAGCGGTTATAATTGTGTTTAGCGTTGAAAAATTTATGGAAGAGATGACTGAAAGAACGTTTGAAAATTTAGCAAAGTCCCGGGAAATTCCGGTTGAATTATAAAGTGGGAGTTGGAACTTATAAGTATCTGAAATACAAATTCAGAACAAAATATTTCTGATGGCAAACAAAACACTTCAAATTAATTTTCCCAGCTGGCACCTTTTTAAAAAGGCGTAAACAATTTTTTAGATCCAATCACATCATAAACATGGAAACTTAGTACCTCTTTGCGTAGGATCTAGCGTCTGAAAAATTGAGATATTATCATTCCTAAATCATTCTTCTGCCTCGACCAAAAATACCCCGCATCATTTTCCTACCTCACTTCGTTTTTACTCATCAAAAGTCTACTTTTTGTGAGTCCGAAATCATTATTATTATGGGTTTTATAACTCAATTATAACCTCATCAAATCTAAGTAAAAAAAAGAATTACACTTTTTACAAATTAATATCAACTTTATACTTCAACAACTTGAAATACAAAATCCTGTAATCAAAGCTCTCCTTCAACCGAATTCAAACGCACAAAACTAATCCGCCGAATTAATCTCGTCGTAATAAAAATTCGAAAATGTTACATTCCGACAGGTTTTTTTTACTAAATTTTTAAAATATATCAGCATAGCTATTAATCTTTCCCTGTTTAAACCTAATTTCTTCTTATGACGTCATAGGGCGGAATTTCAAAAATCGAAAATATCGAAATACGAAAAATCGAGTCAATGACAAACCCCCGAAATGCAGAACCCAGAATCGGGGTTCTGCAAATTCTGGGTTCTGAAAGTACTATAATTTTCCATTTATTTTATTCGTTTTGCAAATTCGGGCTTTTATTGCATATTTGCTTTCCCGACATTTTTTTAAAATTTGAATTAAATTAAGGGGTGCTTTAATCAAATCGGGGTGGTCAAATTCGAACTCTGCGATGTCGAAAACATACTTTAACACACTTTATAAGGACAATAATTGACTTAAAATAGATTTTTTTTTTACAAAAATTGCTATTTTTGGCCCAAAAAGGGTGTTCGGCTAGTTAGGAGTGATTTTGATCAAATCGCGGTGGTTATATTCGGATTTTACGGATGTCGAAAACGTATTTTAGCATGATTTAATTCCCCATAAAAAGAATTTTTAGAGTGGTGAAAATGGACTCAAAATTAATTTTTTACCAAAAAATTGCTATTTTTGGCCAAAAAAAGGAGTTCGGCTAGTTAGGAGTGATTCTAATCGAAACGGGATGGCCATAATCAGATTCTACGACGTCGAAAACATAAAAAATTAGTTTCGGTTCCAAAGAATTACTCCTAAAGTTTTGGAAAAATTTCTTTAAAAAATTGCCAAAGAAAAAAAAAAATTTTTTTAAGCACAAAATGGAGGTGAGGCACTCCTAAACGTGACCGAAAAAATCTAAAAAAATTACCTTTTGTTTTTTGACCATAAGAAAAGTGAAAATAGCATGAAGAACAAAATCGCGAAAAATATGATAAATTTGAACGACCCTAATGGCATATTTTAATATTTTCCTTTCATATCAAAAAAAATTATAAAATAATTCATACTAAAATTAAATAAAACAAGATAAAGTTCTTTTTCACTCATTTATCACGATTTACTGAACCCAGAATTTGCAGAACCTCGATTCGGGATTCTGCAAGTGTCGGGGTTCTGAATTTCGAGGTTTTGTCAGGGTCCCAAAATCGAAAATATTATTTCTGAAATTTTTTATTTTAAAACTTCCTGAACTAAATTTTTAATTTTTAACTATTGGTTCCTTGAGTCGAAGAAATTCAAAATTATTAATTTCAAAAACATTACTTTTATTTAAAAGTGGTTGTTTCAAATTTTTATGCAGACCACGAAAATGTAACTAAAAGTTATATATCTTTTGCTGCTTCTCCATTATGGCTCAAAATTAATTTTCTAGAATTAATTTTCAAAATTTCCGGAAGTACTGTGCTTTAGTTATTCTATGAATTTTCGACCATGGATTAAAAATACAAAAAATGCAATGTAATAAAAATGGCCGACTCCATTTTTAAATCTAGGGTTAGAAATCCATAGAATAACAAAAGCACAGTACCTCCGGAAATTTTGAAAATTAATTCTAGAAAATTAATTTTGAGCCATAATGGAGAAGCGGCATTTTACGGTTTTGAGGATAGAGGCCAAAATAAAGTAAAAAAAAAGCAAAATATGCTACGGCCACAATTTTGTTCGAAGTCGTTCGTATTTTTGTCCTCTGGCATAGTAATCGTTTGTCATATATAAATTCTAACTTATGTTTTGGTTATCAGAATACAAAACAACCATTTTTACATAAAAATAAAATTTTTGATTTTTCGGTCTTTACGGGAATTTCGAAATTTTTAGGTCACAAGGACATGGCTAAACGACGCCCAAAAAATCTGCAAAAATTCAGGGAATCTTCTTTCGCTTACTACAACAGAATTAGGGGGCGCGTTAGCCGAAATTAAAAAATTCGTAAAATAAGGACTAGCCTAGCGTCAATTTTGGCACCCATTTCCCTGAACTTTGAGATAATCTTTACAAAAAAAAAGGGGTTTAAAAAAACGTATACTTCTCACTAACGTAATTTAATAAAAGTTTTTTTTTTCTCTCCCTCAATTTTGAAGTCGAGTTTACGTTCACGATTTCGGAAGTAGATTTTTTTATACATATATACATATACCGTATATAATGAAAATGAGTGGTCGGTTAATTAAACTATGTTAATTTAAAACGAGGTCTGTATTTATAACACAGGGAAGGGCGGTAGATTTGATTCTTCAGATAGCTCCAGGGAATTAAACTTAATTTAAATTGGTTGAAAAATTGCCTTTCGTCAAATTAAAATTAAATGGGGTTTCCAATCTTATGGATGATAACAACTGGACGTAAAAATCGAGTTAGCAGGATAAAATGTAAAGAGAAAAAATAAAAAATCTGATTTCTTTTAAAAAAAAAAAATCTCCTTGACCATAAGCTTGTCACTTTATTTTCCGTCGAACATTTTTTTTTTCGATCGTATATTAATTATTTACTCGTTAGTATCTCCACCTTTATTTTTTTTTAGCAAATTTATGAATCAAACAATTAATACGCTTATCCAATTAAAAATTAAAAAGTCTAAAATATTACATAATATAAATAATACAAACTAGTTTGGCTTGCTAAATTGACTTTTTTTTTTATTCAGTGGCCGAAGGGACAAAATAATCAAATAAATAAGGTGTTAGTTACGATATGTCAACCAATTTAAATACAAAATGAAAAAAAAAATTAGTAATGAGTCTGTAATTTTTTTCTTATTTTTATCTCACTTCATAATTTCGTTTTTTTTATAATTAAAAAAAAAAGCGAGGAGTTAATCTATCAATTTAAAGGTTAATTGATTATTAGATGAAAAAACAGAAAATTGGAATTTATGTAAATTTTGCATATTGAAAAATGCAAGATTTTAATTAAACGAGATGTTTATCATAATTTGTATCAAGTGTGAAATCGTTTGATTATTTAATACGCCCTTCAAAGTGACATCGTTTTGCTTATTGATTTTTTGTTGGCGAAAAATTTTACGAAAAGAAAATTGACAATTTGAGAAGTATAGGTGATATGTCTCCATTGGACAATTGATTAGAGGATGCAATTAATTGCATTGCAGGAAAAGCTGCATATTTTCGGACTTTTTTTCCTCCGCTAAAACATTTTTTTTCGTTTTCATTATTTTTAGTGATCGAAAAAATAATCAAAATAATAAAAAAAAAGGGGTAGCAGAAGAAAATAGTCGAAAAATATACAGCATTTCCGGTGGTACAATTAATTGCACCCTTCGATTAATTGGCCAATGGAGACAGGACAAGGAATTTCCAAACTGACTATTCGGGAATGTTCTAAATGAGTTGAAGATGTCAGTGGATGAAGGAGGTTTTTCAGGTCAAAGGAAATTGTTTTGTATGTTTTTTTTCATGGCGTTTTTCCGGACAAGCTTCACTGATGTCTTCAATTATATCGAATTAAGATAATTTTGTATGGAGTGAAGTCGGTCGAGAAGGTAGTATCTCCATCCTAAATATGAATGGAGATAGTCTGTTTCGATATTTCGTGAAAGCGCGTCATATTACCACAAGCTTGTACCAATATGAACGTAAAAACTTGTCGTCACATGATTTTTACAAACAGTCGAAACACACTATTGCATATCTCCGATTATATTTACGACGGAGATACGTTAGTTCACCTCCGACACACGGAACTATCACTCCCAAGCCTTGTAGGCTTGCCATTTCTTGAAATAGAAAAAAAGAGTATAAAATTTTTTTTTAAAAAATAGAGTATAAAAAGAGTATACAACCTGAAGATTAAGAGTATGAAAAGAGTGCAGTATAATAAGACTTTTTGAAAATAAAATTTTAAACAATAAAGATGAGTTCAGGCTGAAGGGTTTCAGCTAAAAATTCTAGTCAATATGATAGATTGGTAGATTTGGGAAAAAAAAGAGTACGCTTTTTTTGCATTTCGAAAAAAAGAGTATATTTCCGTAAATTTTAAAAAAAGAGAGAGTACTCTTTTTTTAGACAAAAAAAGAGAGTAAATACTCTTAAAAAGAGTATATCTGGCAAGCCTACAAGCTCGAGTTCGAACTCTGGCCATAAAAACTCAGCCTAAACCTAAATCTTTACGAAATTTGACATAAAATCTAGTAAATTAAAAATTTTAATTTACTTATTATTATTCCGTTCTTGAGAAGTTAGAAATAAGGCGCAATATTTTAATGTAACGGCAGATGTACAATACATCAAAATCGTATTCTCACTTCATTAATCTAATAAATAAAATAAAGAACTCTTATATTCGTTTACCTTCCATTTAATATAAGGTAAAAAAAGATTCATTCAGAATATTAACAAAGCTTCACTTTCGCTCTTTTAAACTAATTATAAACGAAGGTAATAGAATCAAAGTGGGCATGTTCAAAAAAAGAAGAAAATTGATGTACTCATTTATTTACAACCCGTAAAAAAACTTCTTTATTAATATAATGTTTACACTCCTTATAAGGGAAATTTCATTTAGTGGTGGACATATAATTACGGGGGAATTGGCTCCCTTATTAGCCGGATGCCCAGGTCAACCGTGAAAACTGATGTAACCTATTATTTAAAAATAGGAGTATATACCATACGTTCGTTTCTTTTTCTTTTTTTTTTTTAAGATAATATTCTCATTCAAGTGTAATATAATTTTTAATTCAATTTAAACGGATTCCTTTATTCCATTCATTACGTGTAATTTAAATTAGAAAAGTATAGTACACGATAACGGGCCCATGACCTTCACCGTTTTCAATATTTTAGGCTCTTTGACCTTCATACTATTTGCTTCTTCTCGGAAAACTTTTTTTTTCGAATTTTATTTTGAATCACGCGAGGAAGTGAGAAATCCTTTTTGTTAATTAATTTAGCTAATTTGCTAAAAAAGTTTAAATTTTTTTCTGGTCGAAAAAAAAAGAGAAACAGTTAAAATGGTCAATGGCATTAGAAAAAGATTTTTTTTTTCTTAAAGCCTTAAGGGTATTACCGAAATTGACTTGATTAAACGCATCATTTACGAGTTATTCAATTATATTTTTGATCCCTTGATACATCTCTCGTAGTCAAAGATAAATTACTGTTTTGATTGAGTTCAACAATAATATAAAATATTCATTTATTCAATAATGTTTAGCCTATTTTACATTTTTCTTTCGCTCAAGGAAATTTTTCGATTCGTATTTTTTTTTTTTTTTTTCGATTCAATTTCTTTTGGCTATAATGCAAATAACGAGTTTTAACCAACCCTAAGGGGTAACCGTTTAATTTAAAGATAATGACTTCTTCTTCCTAGATTTTTTCAGTAAAAAAAGAATATTGGTTTTACAGGCCCATGGTCAAGGTGACCTGGGGGTCTCAGCCCTCCTGATTGGATTTTACTTGGTCCCTCGTAAAGTGGTTTTTCCGTATTTTAATTTTCATAAGATGCTACAGCTTCCATTGTGCACTCTCTCAGGGGCTTAAGAACAAAGAGGATCGACAGAACTTTTTGTTTACAAAATGCTAGATACGTTCAAATCACTTGCATTGGAAGAAAAGGTTATAATCACAGTGCTGCTTAACAAAAGTACTTTTCGACTAAAATTAAAAAAAAAATTGCTAATGAGACTTTGTTTGGAAAATGTTAACTACCAAAATACCACTAAAATCAAAATCTTACCTGTTTGTCCCCCCTACCCCCCACAACCCCACCGACCCCTCAAAATTTTTTCAAGCTTTGTAACTTATCATATGAAAGCTCATTGTAAATGCTTTAAAATGAGACCTTGACGAGGTTTATATCTTTTGCCGGGACGGAGATATCACCGTTTAAATAGCCCAAAATTAAGTGTCTAATTTTCGACCTCTCAGACGACGATATCTCCGTCCCGGTAAAAAATATAAACATTGGAGAGGTCTAATTTTAAAGCATTTCCAAGGGGCTTTCATATGATATGTAACAAGCCTTGAAAAAAATTTGAGGGGCCGGGGGGGTTGTGGAGGGTAGGGGGATAATCCGGTCAGATTTTGATTTTAGTCTATTTTAGTAGTTAAAATGTTTCCTAACAGTCTCATTAGCAGTCTTTTTTGTCATTTTAGTTGAAATGTATTTGTGTTCAAGAGCACCGTGTAATAAAGGGACTAGAGTCCCCTCCAGATGGATTTTGTGGTCTCCCCCTTTAAACTTTATTCCCGTTTTTCCTTATTTTCTAAGTTATTCTCCGTGGAAATGTGAGAGAATGATTTTTCCTACACTTCGTTCAATGGTGGGCCCCCCCCTTAGGAGAAGCTTTTGTTTCATTCCCTCGTCATTACGGGGGGACTGGGGAGGGTCTATAAATTACCTAAGATGTAATGGGGGGGAAAAAAGCGTGTTACGATCTGTTGGGGAGGAAGGGTGTTCGTAAACTTTAGACAAGCTGGGTTTATTTTCCAAAAAGCTAATAAACGCTACTGGCGTTTCCTCTCTTAAGTGTTGGAAAACATTGTTAGGGAGTATTCAAATATTTCATCTTTTTGAAAGGGAAAGGGGGTTGTGGATATATTGACGAATAATGATAAGAGGGAGAGGAAAAGTTTATAGAGAGTCATTGTTTACAAGAGATACCATTCGCGATTGGGTAAGGACTGCGTATGCGACATACGTTTCAAGGGGTCATCATTAGTCCGACCCCCCTCCTCCCCTTTTCCCTCGTTAGTGGTGACGATGGATGATCACGGGTCATTCATATGAGGGGTCGCCATTTTCCCAAAGCATTTTGTTTCTACCCTCTCTCTTGTCAGTATTCGTCATCACAGCCTCGACCCAGGCCCCTGTGACAATACGTCATCTTTTGGCGACCCCATTTCATTAAAAAAAATTTGCTTGACTTTTCGCTGTCAAAATTTTTTGTTTTAATTTTCTAAATTCAATAAATGCCGTAAAATTAAAAAAAGAAATCCATAAAACTAGAACTAAAAGTGAATTTCTACCTAGTGTAAATTATGACATCATCATTTCACATACTCCCCCCCTTTCCCCACGTCATCATTTGTCATCTTTTGGGGACCCCCTCCAATATGCTGAAGTCATATTTGAATGAAGCATAAGGGGAAAGTCGGAGGGAGTTGAAAGTGATGAAAAAGATGTTGACGTATTGTTTGGAGGCCTTTGTAAGGCCCCCCTTCCCAAAACTTTACTGCCCCTTCCAGGCTAGGAGCCAACAATTTTTTGATTATTGCTCATGAATTGCTAAAATTCTATTTAAAAACAATAAAATCGATGAAAACGATAATAAGATAATTATACAAACTGCTATATATTTATTTGAGTCAGAAAATGAAAAAAAAAAAAAATCTAACCAAACAAGTATTTTTTTCTGTCAAATCCGATTATGTTATAACTATTAGACTTTTTTTTTTGAATAAAAAAAAATGCATTTAGGAAACGTTTTGTTGTAAAACTGCCTATAAAAAATTGCGGTTCGTAATAAAGAAATTATAAAGTTAGTCCAATATTGTTTATGCTAATTTATATTTAATTTATTCTTCAGGGTATAATTATTTTTTTTCTAAATGAAACATAATGTTAAAATATTAAGGCTTAATCATTTTTTATTTTTTTTTTTACTTTTTAAAAAATTATTTAGAAAAGGTGTGGAGATAATTTGCCTGGTTGGTAGAAATAGGTCATTGGACAAGATTTTTTAGCAAAGAATATTTATTCGAATTCGAAGACAAGTTACTACCTTCTGGCGTATCATCAGGCCTAAAATTTTGCAAGTAATAATCCCCGAAAGATCTTGATCTGATGTTTCGTGAATCGATATTTCTAAAACTCACCTGGTAAACACATCCGGATAATGCGTCCTTGCAAACGCTTTTTCTAATTCCTCCAACTGAAAACTGGTAAAAGTCGTCCTGTACCTCCTTTGCTTTCTTTTAGGTGCGAACTCATCAAGTTCCCCCTCACTGTTATTATCCGAAGCGTTGCTGCTGCCGACAGGGTCCAGAGTGCCACCCTCAGCGATCGAATCTATCATTAACCCCTTATGGTCGATCATTGGGGGGGAGTCCACCTCCCGCGATTCATCCTCCGGTTTACTATCTTCCGATATTCCCATCTGTATTGATGGCGGACGGAAAGAGTCTTCCGGTCCCGGATCTATGTCGTCTTCTTCCTCTTTTTCCAAAATTGAAGGATCGATCGAGGTTTGAGTTTTGTAATCTGCGGAAAAGGAAAGAAGAAAATATTAGAACAGCACTTGTAAGGCGAAACATTTAGAGGCTATGGAGGGAAAAAGGTGTTTTTGGGGTCGTGGGGGTGTTGGGGGGGGGGTAATATCAGTGGAAAGTGTAGAGTTACTTTGCGTAAGACCATGTATTGAAGTTAGCGTTATGACAGAAGGGGTGGGGGTGGTTTAAGAATAGGTGAAGGCTAAGAGTTGAGGGGGTCTCTTAATGATCTTCCAAATAATACTAACCCCAGGGGGTCAAAAATTATGACGGGCGTGCGTTTACGGTGGGGTCGATACCTTTCAAGGGGACTAAACCCCCTTTGCTCCCCTGTTTTCCCATCAGTCCTTCGCCCCATCTGCTGAAACTATGCGTGTGGGCCCGTAAAACGAACGGGGCAAGAATCATAAGGGAGTTACTATCTTATTATGTCTCGTCTGGTAATTGAATGGGTCCCATTTGAAGTCTGGACTGGGGGAAGAAGTCATTTGTAAGCGTTGAAAAAAAGGTAGAAAACAAAACTTTTTAAACACCATTTAAAAACCGATAAAAGGCAGACCGTACGGAGACGACATTTTTCAAAGTATTTGCGTACCTATGTAACTTAAAGTAGTACATCGTCTACTACAACTTCACTATCAGTGGAACAGTCTACCTCGTTTTATTTTTATTAGTTTAGGAGCAGGTCATTTCGTTCCAGGTACCGAGGATATTTGTTTATTATTTTTTTTTCCTTCTCATCCAAATCGTGATGACCGGTTACGCGTGGCTCCATCAAATCCGTTTCTCGTATTTTTTTTTTTTTTTCATATACACAATTTCGATTAGTTCCCATTATCTGTCTTCAGACCACTCACTAATTTGTTTTAATGGGTTCCAACTTGTCACGGATTTAGATCGGATACCATTTTAGTTAAATTAAATTTTTCTTAACCCTCCTTACTTATTACGTCAGAAAAATCCGGCGTCAAAAAAGTTTTTCGAAAATTTTAAGGAAAAAAAAAAAAAAAAACCGTTTCTTAACCTAGGACCAATTTCGAAGTAGCTTATTTTATCTTTTTTTCTTATTCAAAATTAATTTTGATAAAAAAAAAGAACTCCTTTCTTCTTCTTCGAATTTCGTGCTATTAGCTAAAAGCTTTTATTTGTTTTTTTAAAAAGTGCACTTAAAAAAAATTTTTTTCTTCTTCTTAAAAAAGTCGACTGATTACTTTTAATCATTTTTATTATTTTTTAAATAATTAAGATTTGGTGAAAAAATAAAGGTTTTCTTTTTTTTCGCTATTTTTCTTAGAAAAAAAAAAAAAAAGTTGTCCGGGTGCGATATCTGGATTTGTTTTTATTTTAACACGACGGTGAGCTGTTATAATGTCAGAACCAGTTTATTCAATTAGATTTAGTAAATTGGAATTTTTTCGTCGTCGATTATGGTTCCTTTTTTTTTTTTTTTAAACTTTTTGCCTTGATCATGTTTGTCCGAGGGGAAATTTTTGTAGCTAATTTTTATTTGCTAGTCTGGTTGGTAGGGTTTTATCTGTTAGCACGCCGTGTCCAAATTGAAAGTAAAGGTCTTTAATATTTCGAAGTTCGGTTCCTTGTCGAACTAGGAGTAAATCAAATTTTTAGCCAAAAAATGTATATTTTCAAAAACAAAAAATTAAAAATTAAAAATATTTCTCCTTGGAAAGAAACCCAGTAAGAAAAAAATATTAAAGTTTTAAAAATATTATGCAAATATTTTTTGAAACTAAAAACAACAAAAAAAATTTTTTAAATCTTTGGCAACATTTTTAAGATATTTTTATCGTTTCTTTTTTCAAAAAATATTTGCATAATATTTTTAAAATATTGAAAAATATTTGAAAAATATTTTATAATATTTCTTCCCTTAGAGGTGGAACGTAGGTTCCAATTTAGATGTGGTTTCTTTTGGTGAGCTCTGGGCAGGAAAACCCATTCTGATTTTTTTCGCCTTCTTAGATTATTTATTTGCATAGGGATCTTATGGGGAAAATCTCTAAAAGTCAAAAGAACAGTCAGAACGATTTTCTCATATGACGTCACAACGCTTCTGCGCTTATTCCGACCAATTTGATTTACAATTTTTAAGCCTCAACTTCACCAAATTATTGCATACAGAAAATAATTTAATTATGACACAAATAATTTTTTTAATTCATGTACTTTATTTTTACTCTAGAATTTTTCAAAAATAAAAATACCTGAAAATACCCTATTACGGTAATACTTAAATGGCCTCTTACTCATCAGTACAGTGACTAACAATAATGACTAATGAATAAATGCCTAAAATAATGTGACACCTTCCCACGTTTTCAGATTCTTCTTTGATTTTGCCCCAAGACCGAGTCCTAACATCTTCAGGAAAAGCCAGAAAGGTGAAAAGAGACGAAAAAATTTTCCCACCCTACCAACTGCCCATAAGGCTCTTCATTATCCAAACAATTTTTCAAAAATGACCTCTAAATGGAAAAAAATGGTCGGCAAAAAAAAAAAAAAAAAAACAATCCTAGGGTCGACACAGGAAATTAACGTTTCCTTTAAATCGGGTACCCGTAGAACCAACGACCATTACATGAAAATCAATTTATTTATACAAGGGATGAGTTCTTTTATTTTTATTTTTAACAGATCATGTTCCTTTAATTAATACTCTATACAAAACATCTAAAATTGTTATCATTAACATCCCACTTTTAGATCCGAAAAATTCTTAATACTTCCAATAGGAAAAAAAAAAGAGATTGAATCCCTAATTTTATAAAAATATCAGGAAAAAGTAATAAATTAAATTAATATAGTCGGTTATTATGTAAATGAGTAATTGCGCCAGCTACCAGTAGTAAATCTGTTTAATGATAATAATCACAGGACTGTCGATAAGTGAGTTATGTGATGTTAGTTTGATGAATAATAACAACAACAATTTTGTTTTTCTTTTTTTGGTCTTAGACTTGATTTTCCGCGCAAAAACTCTTTTAAGAAAGCATTGTCGAAACATCCTGTTCACAAACCGAAACATGTGGGGCGAACTATGTACACATCAAAATACAATTAGCCCAAAGTGCTTTGACAATTAATTAATCAGTTACTTATGTTCCCGTGACCGTTAAAAAAAGAAATCCGTCCCGGAGCCCGATGGATTTTTTTAAAACGTTAGGGGAATCCCCAGTGGCGGGATGATTTCATCCTTTAAATAAGTAAAAGGTGTATAGACGCCAAGTAAATGCGATCGACGACATAGGAGAGACATTAATATTTCTGTTAGTCCCGGATTTGTTAAAAGATAAAAAAAAGGAGATAATCGATGTGACGAGACTGGTAACATGGATTACACATTACAGCGATCACCATTAACAAAAAAACAAAGATCCACTTTTAATTATGTTTTTATATAATTATTATAATGAAGGACGTCTTTTTATAATTTAAAGTTTATGGTTTTTATAAAGTGGCATGAGATGAATTTTTTTTTTTTTTTTTAGGTAAAAAAAAAGTTTATTAACATTTTTATTCCCTTGGAAATGTGACATATTTTATTTTAAATTAATCATGAATATTTTAATAATTTTATTAAGGCAACGTTAATAAATAAAATTATTGGAAATGGTTTGTTTATTAATTAATTATTAAATTATGATTATAATTTTTAATGAGGTTTTTTTTAAAAAAAAATTTAGTGATTACCTCACACGTTACAGAAAAAAAAAATCGTTGGAATGTTGAAATTTCTCAGAAAGTTGCAGATTCTTCGAAATTAATTTGGCAGACGTGTATTAGGTCTTTTTATCTTGGCGCAACATTTACGGGATTTGCATTTTGAAAAAATATCGTTGGCAGGTTTATCGAATAATAGGGTGCGTCGGAAATAAAAGATTTTGGATTTAGAAACACGGGTAGGGGGACAAAAGCTACTTTTTGACATCAGAATTAAAACCAAAATTACTATAACCCTTAACCCCCAAGAATGGGGGGTACGCTCTAGGGGTTCAAGGGACTCCCGCTTTAAAAAATTAGGTTAGGGTAACGCAGATGACTTTTTTTTATATATCATTTATGTATAAATTTTATACGATTTTTTGAAAAAACTTACATATAAATTATATTTTATAATTGTAATTTACACTCAAAAAAGTGATTGGCGTTTTACTAAACAAAAGATATTTTAATTCTTTGTCTTTTTCTTTTGTTTTAGAATTTTGCTCGTCTTAATCAACTACTATACCATTGATCGTCGTGGATTCTAAGTTAAGACGCGGGAAAATATTTCTGGGAAATGATCAATTTTGCTAGTCTTGTGGACAATTTGCATTCTGGGGAAAAGCAGAGAAATGAGTCAGAATGAGTCGAAGCGCTTTGGATAGATGTTTTCACCGGTGAGTACGTCAAAAAGAGAAGCATTACCGTATGCTTCTTCTTTCAAATGCCGGCTCTGCGACGGAGATTGGCTATCATCTGGCAGAGGCAGATTTTTACCTTTGAGACCGCCGTTTTAAAAAGACTGAAAGAATTACCACCAAACCAGTCTCTGCAGGGGATGATCATTTTAGTTTTTTAAATCGCCAAGTCGCGCATGACGTAAAACGCGTCATCAGCTTTACCTTTTCAGATGCGCTGATTGGTTGAAAATAAAAGATGATGACGAAAATTACTTAAATTACGTAGCAGTCACGTGATCAAATCGACGCGTGATCACACTATTCTTTTATTACACTGAGTCTCTGAGATTCTTAAGCCGCAATGTTTCCTTCTGCCTTGCTTGCTCTTACCCTCGATTTTTCCCTCCATCACAAGCTGAAGGAGTCGGTACTTTTCATTTTGAATTACGTGGCCGAAATAATCGAGCTTCCGACGCTTGATCTCGTAGAGCACTTTTAACTCCTTTCCTATACGAGCCAAAACGTCAATGACAATCTCAAAAGCCTCTAACTTCTTTCTCAACGCCCTAGTTAACGTCGATCCCTCGTCTCCATATAAGAGCACGGGAAAAACGTAACATCGGACGGTACGGACCCTCGTTTGGAGACTCAGGTTGCGATTGCACAACAGGTTTCTCATTTTGGGGATAGTTCCTCTGGCTTGCTATATATATATGCTAATTTAGGCCATAGAACCTGGTTTCCATTTCATCCTTGCACTCAGAAAAAGGAAATGTTTTGAACAAGTTCTGTCTTGCAACAAAACGGGAATATTTAGTAGCAAAGCCAAAATTCTTGGCGACAAGCAACATGTTTCTTGACAAGACATTGTTTTATTGTTTTCGCATAATTTTTAAGAAAATGTTTTGTCGTAAGAAATTTTTGCTTTTGTACACGGTGGTCAACTAGACGTTTATTAATCCACAAAAATGCGATAAAAATCTGATTTCACAGCTTTATTAGGAATCAATTAAATATCCAAAATCCGTTGAAACCAAAATCCTATCTTAAAAAAAGCAAAGATCTCTTCAGGAAAAAATTGTGAAGAATTCCTAGCTCTTCTTTTTTCAATATTTGTCTTCGTTTTTCCGTAAAATTAAAAAAATACGATTTATCTGCTGCCACGATGATGCGTATTCTTAAAGTTAAACATAAGCTGAAAAAATTAATCGTGACAGTAGAATGGTCTATTACCACGTCTAACGTTTACTCTTAAGAGGAATCGTGGCAGCAGACTAATCGTATTTTAGTTTTTACGAGGAAACAAAGACAAATCTCGAAGCAAAAAATATTAAGGAATTTTCGGGGGGTTTTCCTGAAAAGTCCTTAATATTTCTTGCTTCGAAATTTATTTTCGTTTCTCCGTGAGAAGTAAAATACAATTAGTCTGCTGCCACGATGATGATTCCTCTTAACGAGGAAAAGAGTATGCAGAAAATGACTGCCAATTTCATACTTTCATAAGAAAGATTTTAATTTTCTTATCGAAGTCGGGGGGTTGAAAATGGCCGTGCTGCCGTAATTTTTGAACGGCCCTTTTGAGAAAACTGCAATCTAATAATTTTTTAACGAATCCGACAACACCGCATACACCGCGGAAAAATTTGAAAAAAAAAAAAAAAAAAAAAACTCGATCAAGCTTTAAAATTCTTTTAAGAAGCATTAAGCCGGTAAATTACATTATAGACGAGGCTATTAAGAGTAGGTGTAAAGTCAAGTATGGTATACATATAACAGACCGTGTAATTAATAATCAGCCTTTTCAAATTACTACCACTTATTTTTTTCTTTTTTTTTATATCATTTCGCGTGAGCGAACTAATAGGAGTATTAAACATTTTCAGCGCATTGCGCGGACGCGCATTTTACGTCTTAGAAAAAAAAATAGAAAAGACGCGCTGGGACATGAAACTCTTTTTTTCAGAAAAAAATAAGAAGTCGCTTTAAGCATTGTTAATTAAAATAGTTTTTTTTTTATATAAGGCACGATCGCCTCGGATAAAATAACGATATTTCCCTCGTAATATATCCCATTAAAAAAAAAAAATAGAAAATGAGAAGTTAAAAAGGAAGAAAAAAATATAAAAATTATCATTAAATAATTAATTAATAATAATTTCAATCTAAACGATTCTGTGTTTAGGAATCCGTGTAATACGTTTGTAATTAATAACCGTAGCAAATCTGGATTACATTTGTACCTTTCACAGCTCCAAGGTGACTAAAAAAAAAAAAAAAAAAAAAAAAAAAAAATTGCTGCGAACAATAAAAAGCAATATGGAACGGTATAATATCCGTCTCGACTTTCTAAATAGAGGGGAAAAATAGTTTTGATTCGGTGTCAAAAAAATACAAGGAGCAACTTATTATTATTATTATTTTTTACACATTATGTATTCATTGAAAACCACCTCTTATGCTTTATGCCCAGGTTCGGGTTGGCCCTGTTAATGCCTTAATTAACCAAAATGAAATCCCTCTCGAAAGCCCCCTTTCAGATATTTGCATTTCAAACGTCGATACGAATTACGGCGTTTGATTAGTAATTAATAGGTGTCGATCATAAGTTATTCAGGTCTCGTAGGGAGCGGTTTCGTATGATACATTTTTTTTTTTTTTTTTTCGTTGAAAAATGATCGTTATGACAAATTATGCCGTTTGAATTGATAATCAAACACTTTTGAAAATCATTAAGGACCGCGTCCTTGAAGTGATCACTTTTTACAGGAAATTAACCTTACAAAGTCCAGGCGGGTGGTACCCTAACATACAGGAAGCGGCTTTCACCTACAACGATAATTAACAGTTAGTTACAAATTACAAATAATTAATGACACAGTCTTTTTTTTGTGTGTGGATTGTTTTTGTTGCGGTTTAGTCGTTCGTTTCTTTTATTTGTTTATTTATTTTCTGATGTTATTTCCCGACGGGTAGGTACTCTTTTTTTTTTTGTTGAATTTAAACGAGAATGAACGAAAAATTATGTTTTTTGTCACCGTTTGTGAAAAATTATGTGTGTAATTAGTATAGAAAATAAGAAGGGCGTGAAATTTTTTTTTCGTAATATAAATATGGAGAGTTTTTAATTAATTTCTATGTTACAATAATTTTTTAACATTGTAATAGGTGTTGGCAGTGGCGTAACCGAGGTTCTTTGGGCAGTGAGTTTACCTTCCCATGGATGAATATTTAGCTCTTCGCCGGTTGTAATTTGAAAAAAAAAAAAATGAACATGAAATAATGTCTACTTCCTCCGTTTCAAAATAATTTGTTTCTTCTAATCCTTATTTCCCATTTCCTAAACTTTTGATTTTTGCCAAAACTGTTTCTACCACTTAACCCAAGCACTCGAGCACTTTTTCACACCATCCCCCATCCACCCCCGGGGTTCCCCCCTTCGGGGAAAAAATTCATGAAAAAATGCAATCAATTGAAAATTTGCATTATTTTCGCCCCGTTTCAGAAACGAAAGCGAAAAATTTGAATGTGGTCGGAAATGAGAGAGTGCTGGCTCTAAACCAGAATCTCCCGTAAGAAAATTTGTTGAAATTGTCGCAATCCCCCCCAAAAAATTAGGGATGTTGAGTGTCCGATTAAGGGGGTAAATTTTTAAAATCCCTTTTAGTTGTTCGCGAAACGGATGCTACTGGGGTATCTTAGGTCGCTGATTTCGATTCTGAGGTCGGTTTTTAAAAATTCAAAATGGCGGATCCAATATGGCGGACTTTTTTTTTTCAAAAGATTAGCTTTTTTTCCCTCAAACACTTGTTCGGGGGGGTTGTTGAGGGCGCTGATTTCGATTTTGGGGTCATTTTTAACGTTCAAGGTGGCGAACGGTTTTTCTACAAATGAATTTTTTTTCACTAAAATTCGTATCTAGGGAGTTTTCGTGGTCGATGATTCCGAATCTCAGGTTAGTTTTTACAATAGTACAAAATGGCGGACATTTTTTCAAAATTTGTTGTTTGGCTGACGTTACCAAGAGTTTTTTTGGGGTAAAAACGGACAACAACCATGTGATTGTTATACAGACGATATTCGCTAGCGCTCCTGGCGCATGAGTTTCGCGGCTGCCTCCGCCACAAAGCAAAATAAGACTACGTAGAGAAATAACTCCCATGGTAAAGTTTGGTTTTGGATGACATCGTGCTTAGCTTATGATGAAATGACGTCATCCGTAAGCTAAACATGATGTAATCCTAAACGAAATCGTTCATAAGAGTTGCACCCCCCCGGCCTCCGCCATTAGTTCGAATTTTGATATGGTTGTCTAGAGTTGGACTCTGATTGCCATCCATAGGGGCCATTTAAATATTACGTCATTCTTTTTTGGGGGGTTTTCCGACTGATGACGAATGGTGACGAGGGGGAGGGGGGTATTAGTGTAATGCTGATGTCATCATTTACACTAGATACAATAATTCTGTAGAAAACTTCAAAAGTATGATTTTTTTTCCCCCAAATAATTTTCTAACAAATAATGAATAAGTAATTTCATTTTAAGTTTTAATTTTTAACTTAATCACCTTCAAATTTCAGGTCTATTTTATGTTAATATTTCGGATTAATAATACATGCATTCTGTCAATTTATTTAAAAGGAAAAAAACTTCCTTGATAGATGGAGTTTAGCGAGTGATGACGTATTTTTTAAGAAGGAGTGTTGCTAATGATGACGAATGATGATCAGGGGAAAGAGGGGGTCTAAAATGCCGAAAAAAAATGATGACGTAATATTTGACTGGCCCCATGCCGCCCAGTTCATAATATTTTGCCCTTCTTTCCCCCATTGGCGACAAAAATATCCCAAAGTTTGTAAGCAGCTGGTCTGGGGAGACCAATGACCCAAATTTTTCTCGATAAGCTAAGTATCGCCAAAGGGGTGGAGGGGGTGAAAAATTGTCAAACTTTTGCTGCCGTATTGTTTGAATGACTCCATGGTATCAAGGCAAAATGTTAAAAATATTTTCAAGCACAGCTTTCGTTCTTTGAGTCCAATCCCTTGCATATCTGGAAGTTTAGATTCGTTTTACCTCGAATACCGAGCCTGTAACAGTTGCACTCCACAACATTTTATAGCTTTAACCGCCTTATTAGAAAAGAACAGTGCAAAATTTACGAAGTTGCAAGTATCATTTCATCAGAGACAGATCAAAAACCATTAAAATAAAAATGCATATACTTAAAAGAAGAAGAGAGAAAAAAAAAGTTGACATGTTGAGTTTCCTTAATTTCATATTCAAACGTATGGCGCCAACCTGTTTTAAGTACGATTTTTATCGAAAGAAATTGTGCTATACCAACCCCCCTCTGGGACGATAATCGATATCTTCACAATTTTTTATTTTTTAAATTAATTTTTTATAACCGTGAAATCCTTTCTTTCTTATTTTTTTCAATAACAATTAATATTTTTTTTTTTTTTATGAAATATTTTTCGAGTCTTTTGCAAATAATATCTATATAATAATTTAATTGACCGTATGAAGGGGTTTATATAGAAAAAAAAAATCAGATTTATATCGACATCACGATTAGATTGGAGATTTCCTTCACAGCTCAGGTGTAAAACGTCGAATGTTTAAACAATAATTGAAGTTTACTGTAACTACTGTTATTAGAGAAATTGCCTTAATAATAACGAACTCAAGCGTAATCGCTCGGCTATTTTTAACGAAAATTACATCGACACCGATATTACGAAATATCAGAAATGGGGAAGCCTATTAAAAGAAAAAAAAAAAAAACATAAGGAAGGAAAGAAAATTCTTAACTTAAAGCGTGTTATTACGCGCTCTTAATAATTCACTACTTTTAATTTAATTTATTAAAATTGACTTTAATACTGTAATTTCGGGTTCTGATTTTGTATTCCGTTTTTTCCAACTTTATCAAGAGAAAATTTTTTTTTTGCTGGATGCAAATCACTTTTTTCTTTTTAAAAAAAAAGGTAGTAAAAAAACGAAGTCATAAAATTCGGAAGCATTATTTTACTGTTTTTTATTTATTTATTAAAATATTAGCGTCGTTGTTTGTTGTTGTTGTTATTATTATAATCAGTTTCTATATTAAAAAAAAAAAAAAGATTCATTATGTATACTTTTTTCTCATTATTTAAATTCATTAATACGATCGAGAGGGAGGCTATACACTAAATAAATAATTACGAAGTTTGTCATTTATTTCCACGAAAACTATAAAAATTTGAAATTTTAACCATCAAAGAAATTTAATATGCCGTAAATTATTGAGAAGTTTATTCTCCTGTCCATTGTAAAATGTTGCAATGAGGAACTCATACAGCGATTTTATTTATAATAAATAGTGAAGACAGAATACAATTTCAGTAATCTTGTTTACTGGTTCGTTAGCCAGACGAAAAAGCTTTAAAATCGGAGGGGGGTGACGGCCTCGTCGGGAATCGCATAATTCCCGTTTTTTTTTTTTTTATCAATACTTTGTTTTTTTAATAAATACGTTTGCAACAAAAAATATTTTTTTTTTTATCCCGTTTAATGTATTCATTAAAAAAATATCAAGTTTGACCCCTTTGACTATATTTTAATTAAAAGCAACATAAATTTTATGGAAGGATCCTTATTAAAATTTTGACCTTTTTCTTTTTCCCCTTTTGAAAAAAAAAAAAAAAAAAAAAAAAAAAAAAATTATTCGAATGAAATTCTTTAAATTATATTTAAAGGAGCGATATTATAACAAAGTTTAGAAGATTCTATTTCAATTGTAAACATTAAAAATTTAAATTTATTATCATTGTGTTGAAATTGATTTTTTTTTTTCTGCAATCAAATAAAACTAATGAAAAACCCCGACATTAAAAAAAAAAAAAGAACGATATTGTTGTTGTTATTATCATTATATCGTTTAAACAATATTTACTTTTATAATAAAAAAAGGAAATGAGTTATTCTCATGCTAGATTATACGACCATCTTGTCGTTCGGGATGTTATTTGCAATGAAAAAAGTGTCGGCAAAATAAAATGATATGATATATCACTTTAAAAAGAAATGTAGCGTGGAGCATAAATGCTTTTCTAAAGAGTTGAGGAGAAGGGTAATAAAATTATGTTGCACTTTTTTTTTTTTCCTTATGTCAGGTTATACTTGGCGGGAGACTTATGATAGAAGTAGGGAAGTATTTTTTAAATTTTCCGAATGAAAAAATATCATTTGTTTTTACATATACGTAAATGTTATGGAAGGGCATCAATCATAGGTACCGGATCTCAATTCCGGATTGCAATCCCATTATCGGGAGCTGAATTTTGACATGAGTCTGAAACGTATCAAAGACATTTTTTACTTAATTTTGGTTCTCCGTTGAAGCGCGATGTTCCGAACGACGAGTTTTTTATATTTTATTTTATTTTGTTTTGCTTTGTTTTGCTTTGCTTTGCTTTGCTTTGCTTTGCTTTGCTTTGCTTTGCTTTGCTTTATTTTGTAAGATATTCGATTTTTAAATTGATGACACTCAATGTAGAATTAAATTAAATTGAATTACATTAAATCTCAAACGTGAGGGTTCATTTTCTGCAAGCACAAATTCAGAGTAAAATTGTTCTGACGCATACAGGTCTACTGATTTTCGAAAATGAAAATGAAGGGCTTTATAGGACCTTCCCTTTTTTTTTTACAAAAATAGAGGTTCTAGAATTGACTACTTAGCTCTATGCTCTGCCGAATCTATAAGTAAAGACAATCAATTTAGGACCCTTCTTTGGGCGCAATTTCACGCCAGATATGTTCGGCGAACATGCAGAAAGGGAAAGCTGGGAAAACTCTACATAAGCAGTGACGGTTTTTTTAAGCGTGTTATGTGAAAATGTTTGTCCGAAATGTTCGCCGAACATGTTGAACACTTTTATCAAACACATACATTTTCACCCAAACACATTCATTTGTGCTTATGTGGAACTTCTGCTACATGTGGGGGAAAATGTTTGGTGGAAATGTTTGTCCAACATGTTTGCCGAACATGTTCGCGACTTTAATCCAAAACCAACATGTTCGGCATGAAATTGCGCTCTTTGGTAACCACCCGTGCGAAAATGATGCAAAAGGTGTATATTTTTGAAAAAAATACAAAAAATATATAAAAGAAGTATCTTTTTTGTATCATTTTTACAAAAATTTGGACATGCATAATTTTTGCAGTTCAAGGATATTTTTTTAAGAACCAAAATTTGAATATGTATCACTTAAAAAAATTGTGTGCAGAATCTTTTTTAAGCATGCAAATCGGGACCTACATAATTTTTGCGTATTTTATGCGTAATCGTATGGAAAAAAAATTTTCCTTAAAAAAAGTTAATAATGAATTAATTAATTAATTAAGTTAAGATACCTAAAAGGAGGAGGGCCGATAACCCGGGTTTTGGGCCTCCGTCCCTGATAACTCGGCTTATGGTTTGTGACGAATAACGCCCCGGACACCAGAATACCGGTATAATCAGGGATGGTACAGATTTTTAACGGAATCGGAATTAGATTGAAAACTAATCGGAATCGCGAAAATTTTTCCCGCAGTTTAGAGTCGGAATCGGAATAAGATTCGAATGCATCGGAATCGGAATCAGCATCAGCATGCCATCCCTGGTTATAATATTGTCTTAATTCTGTATAAGTTTCAACCACATAGGTGCATGTCGCCACCTTCAAAATTACTCTTTTAGGTTTGGCATGAGTCTGATAAAATTACACGAATCGTGTGATTCCATTACAGCGCGTGATAGAATTACATACCAGGGCCCGAAAGCACGAGTTATGGGCCCTCCTTTCCTGACATCGAGTATCATTAGACAAAACATAGGCATTACTTCCGGTCAGGGATGGTATGCCGAATAGATTTTAATCGGAATCGGAATCGGAATCGGAATCGCGTTTGAAAAATCATCGAGCATTATTATTGCCCCTGTAAGCGATTTCAGCGTATCTCCATTTTGTAAACAGTGGCTTCCTTCTAATGTTTAGCTTTTGTCAACAACGGTTCTATTCGAGTTGTTTTCAAAATGGAGTTACGCTGAAGTCGCTTACAGGGACAGATCACTGGAATCGGAATAGGAATCTGAATCAGCATGCCATCCCTGCTTCCGGTGTTCACTGAAACCTACTCCTTTTTTAATTGTTTGAGATGTTTCGTTTCGATCAAAGAAACGTTGTTGTATTTAGTTTCGTCTTTTAATTATTTTTTGTTTTCTTAAATTCCAGGGAACAGAATTGAAAAGCGAAAAATTGTAGCTGATTCACAATTTTGCGTTATCCTGCTAGATAGAATGCCTTTAGCTAAAGCCGGAATCCATCCGTAGCCATTAGTATGTGAGTAAAATTCATTTTGATTTTTTTTGTTCCTAACTCAGCCTTTTTGATTGAAAGGGATCAGTTGACAAATACCTAGGAAATTAAATGTAAGAGAACTTTGTAGGAATAATAGAACAGTAGCCATCACCCTAAAGAAGATTTCGGGCTAGGATCGCGATATATTGCTAAAATTATTTCATAAATTAAGGTAGTAAGTCGTCGACTGTTGACATAGGGGCAAATGGCTTGTTCTTGGTCCTATATTTTTAAAAATGGGCCTATTAAGTCCTATACGAGTTCTGTATATACTTATTTGCGTTAATCATTTGGTGATATTGCAAAACGATGTTCGCCCTAAATATTGCGTTGATTTTTATTTAATTTTTTCTGCTAAGATTTAAAGAAATATTGCAGAAATATTCCAAATATATAAGAATCCTCATTAGTGTCCAATATTAGCGAAAATATTGCATTAACATTGCTGTAATATTCATAAAATTCAATTTAGCAAAACGCACTTTTTCCTCAAAATTTGCTGCAGAGCTCTGGAGATTTAAAACAGAATCCCGAAAATTTTTTTCTACAATTGCACTGTTTTCCAAAAAAAATTCAAAGTTTTTTGAAATTAGCATTCCATGTTAAAATATTTTTTAAAAATTATTAATAGATACAGCGAAACGTTTTTATCGAAGCCTAAGCGAAACGAAATAAATTTTTAAAGATGGAGGAGCACGAAGGGGAGGGGGCAACAGGGTAGAAATCTGTTGACATGATTTTTTTTAAATTATAACTATACTTATGGCGTCATCCCGGAGTAACGTCGCGTTAAAACGTATTTTTTATCGTATTTAAACATTTTTTTTGTGCAAATTAAATTAAATTGAAAATTCACCGTGACAAAATTTATGAAAGTTGTAAATTATTATGAATATTGAAAATATTCAAATAACATCGATATCCTCTTTATTAATTTTTTATTCGAAAGGTCACACACGTTTTAATCACGAATATATTCATTAATTCAAAACGCAAAATCTAATTAAAGCATCGATCATTCATTCATTCATTCATTCATTTCTTCATCTAAAAAAAAAATTATATATATTCATTTTCCAGTAATGACGTATCGGAAAAAAAAATAATTTATCGTATATTGGAGTACGTATCTTTTCACTGTGAAGTTAATTAAAATGTTATCCCCTACTCCGTCTCAGGAGGAAAACCATAACTCACCGATAAATAAAGACTTCCCTTCTTCCAATCAAAAGACCATAACAAAAAAAAACCACAAACAAAACAAACAACACAATTGAAAATAAAAAAAAAAATAAAAAAATAAAATGGAACTGATTCAAATAAAAAGGCAAACTTTTAGAACAAGATTTGTCATAATACTGGTTTGAATGGAATCATACACCTGCCCCGGTCCTCTTTTGCCCCACTCGTTTCATTTCAATTCTCCCGCCAATTTAGACCCGCCTCTTTCGACCAATCCTCGCCTGGCCGATCCTACTTGTCATCCTCGTATAATTTTTTTTTTTTTTCCTTTAGAGAAATGTTATTTTAATTATTATTACTTTTATAAGGTGTGGCTAATGCGATTTAATGAAATCATTTCTAATTATTACCTTTTAATTATTATGCGCGGGGATCGTGTTTTCCGGGACATTTTTTTTTTTTTTTTTTTCTCGGAGAAAACTTTTGCTCGGGAATTTTCAAAAACGGAACAATTTAAATTCGATTAATTAAACTTACGGCCTGGGCATAACACTCTGTTGAAAAGATGGTTATCTGTATGCAGCGCAGGAAAATTAAGGATTATTTTCTAATTTTGGGTTTTCTAGCCACGGAAACGCTGGCAGGGGAAAGGGGGAAAGGGGCAAAGGGAGTTCATTTCAAAAGATGCATGTCGAGAGCCATAAATTTTTTTTTTTTTTTTTTTTGATATGGCGAGAGATTTCGTAGGAAGTAAATTCAATTTGGGGGAATTTTGACGAGGGGAAATCCGGGAAAGTCGGGAAATTCTATTTTAAACTTTAAATTTAATAAATGTTTGCTTAAGTTTAAAGAATCTTCATCAAATAAAATCTTTCATACTTTCCTTTCTTGTCAGGGATTTTTTTTCCCTTTCAGTATATATTTAATGAGCTTTTGTCATTGGGCGATAATTTTTTAGTGCAAGAATATTTGGGTTTTTCCCCAAAACTTTTTGTTCCCATTTTTCTTTCACCGTTTTTGCTCCAGTGCTAATGCAAATTATATAGTTAATTAACTTTGAAGCACATACAACGTCGAGGGGAAAATTTTTCAGTAAAAAAAATAGATGAAATTTAGCGGGGCCAAAGGATAAATTTGCTTTTTGCCTCTGTTTTGAGTTTAGGAAAATGCAAAAAATTTGTCTGTTTGTTTTTCAATAATTTTTATTGGTTTATTAATTTTTGGGTGCTTATAGGAACTGAACGGAATTTCCACTAAGTACACTAAGTATTCAACTTTTTTTTTTCTATTTTTCAAGAATGGCCTACCTTAGTTACTCTATTGTACCCATTGCAGCGCTCGATTGCATTGCGCGATTCACAATTTTAGCGTTCAATAAGCAAAAAATCCCCGTTTAGGGAACCAAAATAAAAATTTTATATTAATAATCTTTCACGAGATAAAATTTAATAAGTCTAATTTTAAATTCTTACTTTTGTAAACCGCTATAAATAATGACCGAACCATAGAGTTACTCAAGAAGTAAACTTACACGCCAGACACTGCAGGTTTAAGCAGGTTTAAGAAGGGTTAAGCAGGTTTAACCCTTTTCCTACTATTAATTTTTTTTTTTTGAGTTAACTTAGGCCTTAATTTGAAAAATGGAATCAACATCGACTTCCTGAAACCTTTTTTTAATACAGGTTTCCCTATCTTAAAGAGTCCAATATAGGACTTGGAAGCGAAAAGATTAAGGTGTTTTTTACGATTTCCTCCTTTGGCCAGCCCCCGAAAAGAATTTTGAATTCGTAGAAGGCAGAGCGGCTTCTTTGTCTGAATACTTTTGCTGGGAAAAAAACTAACTCAGTAGGCACGATAATGCCCAGGACTTGGATTTCTGATGCTAGAATAAAATAAGTTAAAGTAAGTTTAGTTATTAATTTGAAGAAATTTTTTAAAAAGCACTAAAGATGCCTTAAAAATCATTGCAGTATTTAAAAAATATTTCGTGTGGATATTCGTGATAGGTTTTAGGGTTTCTCCTTCATTTCATGATACTCGGGGAAATTTCTTTTTCTTGGTAAATAAGTAAGCAGTAGGTTGCCCATCATCCCCTTTCGATCTCGGATTAAAAAACTTTGATAAGGCGACGCCCACGACCTATTTGTTAAGGATATTTCAGACTTTCGCTAGTTTCCAGGAAAAATAATCCAGAATTCCTGTCTTGCCTTAACGTGCTGTTTTTTTTTTCCTTCCCTTTTTTTCATTGTTAAATTTAAATTACAACGACTCCTTTTTCTTCAAGCCACTGTCAGAACAATATTGACTATTAAAATCTATAGAAAATCGACATTAACACAATTATACCTACCGAAAAAAATATTAAGTTGTATAATTATCTAAGACCATGAAATTTTGGCGGGAAAAATTTATCTAAGACCATATTTCGAAGACCGCATTTTTCATACGATTTTTTTTAGAATAAGCAAGGTTCATTCCACTATTAGAAAAAATACAAGTTCTTGGCCTAAAAAAGCTTCTTGAAAAAATGTACTTGGCCCAAATCACAACACTCCCCTAACTTGAGCCATTGCAGTTTTTCAACTTTAAAATTTTGCTTCCCAAGAACACTTTTAACTCTTTCTTCATCAAATTCTTTTTTCGAAAACTTACTATATATTCAAAAATTAAGTTATCTTATTCGGTGAACTTTTAGAATAAAAATCAAAAATTCGGACTTCGATTATCATAACCATTGAGATTTGTACAGTTCTGTGTGATATTTAAGGACACAGCAAAATGGCTTAAGCCATAATCCCTGTGTTTAAGCGCAGTATAGCAAAATTCCATTGGCCTAAATTAGGGGAGTGTTGTGATTTGAGCCAAGTAAATTTTTTCAAGAAGCTTTTTTAGGCCAAGAACTCGTATTTTTTCTAATAGTGGAATGGACCTTGTTTTTTCAATTTTTGTCCAGGATCGCGAACTCGAAAATTAAGATTTGCGTTCGACATAATTTCGATAAATTTATGACGTTGGTCGCTCTGTAGTCAGCCGGAGGCAAATTTTTCGATTTGGGATTCCAAATGGCCTACTGTAGTATAGAAAATTCGGAAAATCGCGTATATTTGATGCATTTTCCCAATCATTATGTGCCGAAAAGAATTCATAGAAGGGATACTCAAACCTTTATCCAGGGGGCTGAGCTTTCATTCCCCCTTTCTGCTTCCGGGATTTTTTTGGATTTTAGGTAAATTCAAGCTTTTAAAATTTTCTTTTCCAAAAACCAGGCCAAAGTTCCGGTTCTATAGCAGTAATCGATTTTTGGGGTTCCTTTATTTTCGCAGTCCCAATTTTTTTTTTTTTTTTTTTTTCAAATAAACTTTCTTTTTGGGGGTTTTGTTAACTCCTCCGTACAAAGTTTTGTTTTTCTAGTTAGGGATAAAAGATTATAAGCAACTTATAACGAAAGGTAGAACGTATAGATTTTTTTTTTTTTTAATACCTTTTTTTTTTTTCTTCCTTCTCTTTTTAATTCTTTTCATCATGGCTGAAAAAACTTGATATAATCTGGGATAGTAGACAGTAGCAGAACAAGAAGTAATTTAATAACAACAACGTCACCCTTCTTTTGTCCCTTTGAATCGATCAAATTGATCCACCTTCAGGCACAGGCTCATTCATTAATATACCTGGCATGACACCGTCACGATCGTACTTTAATGTTTATCACTAGTGAATTTTCGATGGGCCATTAATTTCCAGCAGCCGAAAACGCATGTACTTGATTTTGCAGATGCGATTATTCATTTTTTTTCTTAAATTTCGGATCCCATAACGGTTTTTTTTAAACAAGGTTTTTTTTTTTGCGAAAATCCGAATATGGATTTTTGATTGTGAATATCCTGTTTTATTTATTTATTTATTTTTTTTTAATAATTAGAGTGAAAATGCAAGAGATTAGCATGCATTAAATTCGATTTTATCTGGGACAGGGTTTGCCAATTAGATACAGATTTATGAATAAATGAGTCTTTGTTCGACCTCTAGCGACTTTCACGATTTCATTTCGATAGGACCATTTTTAAATTTATTTCTTATTTAAATGTATATAAAACGATAAAGCTACCCGAATTATTTTATCGCAATAAATTAATCATTAAAATAATATAAATTTAATAATAATAAAAAAAAAATTGACCGAAATTAATATACTTTCTTATGCTCGAACGGATTTTTTTAATAAAAGAATTTTTTTTTTCCGTATTTTTAAATCATAACTGAGACAAATAATATTTTTCTCACAGATTTCTGGTCACAGTTAATCAGAGATGACAGTAAAAAAAAAAAAAGATCAAGGATTTTTTTGCGTGTTTTCATAAAAAAGGGCAACGTCGTGGAATTATTAGCAAACGGTTTTTCTTGATATATATTTTTACAGATTGTCAATCCGTGATTGTTTCCCAACAACGTGGGAAAACGAAAAACTCTTGAAATTGTTTTGCGTAATTCAACCATGTCAGTTTTCCTTTTCGGGGAAAAAAAAGTAAACGGATTTTTAAAGAGAAAATTTAGATTTGAAAAAAAGAAATTGAGGAGGGGTGTCTAGTGATTAACGAAAACGGAAAAATAGGACTTTTATAGGACTATCGGTGAATTTTTTTAAAAGAAAAATAGAGGAGGACCCAAAGCAACTTTCTTCCAAAAAAGGAAATTTTTTATTAGTGGTATTAAGTGAGATTTGGCGCTTAGAAAGCTGTGAAATCTAAATTCATAACTAAATATTTTTGTTTGCAAACAGAACATTGTAAGTTACTTTTTCCTGTTTATTTGAAATGACTTGCACTAACTAGGGTGGCCCTTATTTTACGAATTTTTGAATTTCGACGAACGCACCTCCTATTCGTTTTTAACCTAAAAAAAAGTTTTCTGAATTATTCAGGTTTTTTGGACTTCGCTTAGCCATGTCCCGGGGGACCTAAAAATTTCGAAATTCCCGTAAAAATCAAAAATATTATTTTTATTTAAAAATGGCCCTTTTCTATTCGGATTTTTATGCAGATCACGAAAATATAGCTAAAAATTATGTATCTCTTACGATTTTGATGACAGAGGCCAAAATAAGTAAAAAAATAAGTAAAATATTCTGCAGCCACAATTTTTTGCGAAATTCTTACAACTTTCGTCCTTTAGCACAGTAATCGTTTCTCATATATAAATTCTAACTTCATTTTTGTAATCTGGATCAAAATCAGAATAAAAAACAACCGTTTTTACATGAAAATAAATTTTTTTGCTTTTTTGTGTTTACAGGAATTTCGAAATTTTTAGGTTTCCGGGGACGCGGCTAAACGGCGTCCAAAAAATCTGAAAAAAATTCAGCGAATCTACTTTCGGTTACTGTAAAAGAATCAGGGGGTGCATTCGCCGAAATTCAAAAATTTGAATAAATAAGGGCAACCCTAAGGTACACTTACGTCATTATGCCATTCGCAGCCCAAACTTTGCTATAATACCCGTTTTGGCAGGGCATTATGATTAAGCTAGGCCGAAGGCCGACCGAGGAAAATTTTGTAAAAAAATTGTACCGAAATATCAAAAATTAGTCCATTTCGAGCTTCTTGTATTAAAAATTTAGGAAGATTATATAACTTTTCACGAATAGTAGGAAAGTCACATTTTCAGATACTTTAAATTATCGCATAATGATCAAAGTATGCATACTGCATTTTTTTTTCATTGTTAAATTATAAAAAATTATCGTCAATTACGTTCCAAGGATATGACAGAAAAAAAATTGCACGCAAAAATTGGAAATAAAAGGAGTTTTTTTTTTATCGTAATTAAAAATTATAGCTAATTAACAACGATTGTGCTGACAAGTTTTTACAAAATATTTTTTGTTCTTTCTTTTTTAAAAATTATAAATCATAAATCATAGAAGCTACAATTTGCAAATGTGGGTACCGGTTTAGGTTTTAATAGTTTATGAGCCCAGTCAGTTGTTTAGAAGGTTCGATTTTTTTTTTTTTTTTTTTTTTTTTTTTTTTTTGCTATTTTAAACCTGGCAATTTTTGAAGATTCTATTGGTATTTTTTAAAGCAAGTTTTTATCTCGCCCTAGATATTGCAAATTTCTGACATATTTCCGTTCTCGGGAATCGGGAATTCCCGTTTTTGAAAAAATATCAATCCCGGGAACGGGAATTTCCGTTTTGGTTAGTTTTCATTTCTTTGGACTTGAGAAATTGATACTTAAATTCCTGGGAATCCTGGGAAAGCCGAGAATTTATTTAGATGACGAAAAGAAGGAAAATCACCCTGATTTCCTTATTTTTGGAAAGTAAGTTCGGAAATAAGCGGGGCCATGTTGAAAAAAATTTTTCCATGTTGCTTGAATGGCACGCTTTAGGGAAAGAAAAATTCAGATTTTTGTAACTTTTTTCTAAAATATTGAAAATTTTATGTGATGAATGATCAAAAAGTCGATTAAATTGATATTATTTCCGTTCCCGGGAAAAAAAAACTTGTCCTTCCCGGGAATTCTCGAAAATGAGAAAAGCTCCATTCCCGGGAAGCGGGATTGCCGACAGTTAAGAAAAAATGTTCCCGGGAAATTTTTTCGGGAAAAAATTGATTTTTGCCTCGGGATTCCCTGGACGGAAATTCCTAGGAGCAAACAATATTTCGGCCCACAAAAAAAAAGAGCGTAAAATCTGCTTGATAAAACATTTAATTCTGCTTAGATATCAGCCAAAATTTCAAATTCAAAAGTTTTTAATTATGCCTTTACAATGCGGAAAAACCTTGAGGACCCTTAGAGTTTGAATATTTGAATTTTGTCAAACGCACCCCCGAATGTTTTTTATGATGACCAAAATATTGACGGCCTGAATTTTTTCTGAATATTGAGTGTCGTTTAGCCGTGCTCTTTGTGGCCTAAAAACTTTCGAATCCCCGTTAAAAACTGAAAAATGAAAAGTTAAGATATATATTTTTCTAAAAATGGATCATTTTTGTATCATTTATACAGAAATTTGGACATTTATAACTTTTACGGAATTTATGGATGATTTTATAAGGCATAAAAATCTGGACATACATAATTTTGACACAATTTTAGCATATAGTTTTTTAAAATCGTAAAGCAGAAAAATATTATGCTTATTTAATTTTTTATGCATATTTATTTATACCTAATTTATGCATTTTTATGTATGTCCAATTTTTTGAATAATTTTTAATCTTATGCATCTCTTTTTCGTTCGAGCCTATTTCTTCCGTTTCAAATTATAACCGATCGAAAGAAGCCCGAGAACTAATTTAATTTTTTTTTTTTTTCAAATTGAAATTGAAATGAAATAATGGAACAAGCTAAATTGCTGGCGGAGAAAAATTTCAAAATGTGCCAAAGTTGCTACATCATTTTCGCCACATCGATTTTTTTTCCCCTTCTTTCGATACACCTTACAACCGTAATTAATTTCAAAATCCACCCTTCTTTAAAAAATCGAATTCCAAGGTCAAACAATTAACGGATATATAGGACTATGTATAAAAAAAATTATATCAAACTTGAAGTAGCTACTACCAATCGATTAGTTCTACATTTAGAAAAGAAATGATATAACAAAAGAGTCCTTTAAGGAAAGAAAACCCTAGATTAATTAATAAAATTCGAAAATGTTTTTTCGCCAGTTACCTTAGTTCGTCATCTTAAAAAAAAAAAATTTCAAGCCTTTCGAAAAAACGCGCGCGGTAGGGGCCTAATTTATTATTTTGATATTTTTATTCGATCCAATTTTAATTTCGTTGGCCGTAAATGATTCCATCAAAATACGAAATCAGATTAGGATACTTCATTTAAAAAATCGGTCCGAAAGTGACTGTTAATTCTTTTGTCAACGGCGTAACCGTGGAAGGAATTTTAATTTACTTTTGTCCGAATATAGCAACAACAGTGCAGATATTTAATTTGGTTCTTTGTATGGCAATGATACGGCAAATTTTTAAAAAACTTTTTTTTTTCATTCTTTTAACTATAATAAAACTTAATTAATATTGAACTTAACAATAAAGAAAAAAGTAAGTGTGTAATAGTTATATTGATATACGTTTAAAACTGTTTCGACTTAACGAACTCGACTTTAGGCTCGTTTCCCCCCTTTTTTTACGGCATCGAAAACAATAGGAAAAAATTAAGTTTCACGTGTCGTAATTACGATCGGCCCCAAAAGTGCAAATGAGAAGTAGCGGAGGAAAAATTATAAAACAACCTAACTAATAATAATAATAAAGTTTTTTTTTTTTTTTTTTTTTTTTTTTTTTTTTTTTTTAAACTGATAAATATCAGAAAATAAGGTTATAAACAAGGATTCATTATGAACAATTATTTTTTACGCCTGAATCGTAATTTTGCTAATAATTTTCGAGGGGCCTATCAAACGTTTTTGGTTAATATTTCGTGGGTTTCACATACTTTTATGTGCAGTTTTTATATGCGTCTGTTTTAAAAGTTTAATATTTTTAAGTTGTTTTGGACTTTGCTAGTTGGTAGTTTAATGTCACCGATTCCCTGGCGGATCCAGAGCTCAAATTATAGGAACTACACCAGGATTTTGAGCTTTCAGGAAAACCAAATTTCAGAATTTGATCTTCTTAAACAGAGAAGTTATTTTCATTATTAACTTCGAAGACGAAGATCGAAATTTAGAGATTTCCGGGATTTTAGTTAAAAAACTGAAGATTGAAGGTCGAATATTGTTGATGAGAAATGATCAATGACTGAGGATCAAAGTTTGAAGAAACCCAAACTGAAAATTAAAAATTGAAGATTGGAGATCCAAGACTAAAAGAATTAACATCAAAACGTTTTGAGAAAGGACCGAGAAGGGACGAAAAAACCTAAAATGATTGAACATGAGAACTTTTGATGGAAAACATAAAGTCCAAGACTGAAGATTTAAAAATTTGAAGTCGAAGATATTCAATTTTTTGAATAAAAGAAGAACTGGAGATGAAAGCTTGAAGTCTCGTCACAAAATGAGCTAATCTCAAACAGCCCCAGAAGAAAAAACATCTATGATTGATGATTAAAAATTAAAGATAAAATTCTGAAGGATTGAAGATCGAAGTTCGAAGTTGAAAGAAATTTAAAACTCACATTCAAGGGGTGGGCCAAATCAGCAGTACGATAAAAAGCTTATATTGTGAAAACAAAAATCGAATTTTGAGCTTTTTTCGAGCTTCCAGGAAAATCGAAAAGTTATTTGCCTTATCAACTTTGTACTGCTAACTTCCCGGCATACATTTAAAAGCTCAAATTTTGAAATAGACGCCGTTCTATGCCCTTAAATTGGAGCTTTCATAAAATCATATTCCCAAATTAGTAGCTACAAAACAAAAAGAAAAGTTTTTCTTTATAATACCTAAGTTATATGTACCACACGAAAATTAAGCACTGCCAGGTTCACAACTAATATGATTCAAACTTGTAACTGAAACTGTATTTTATGTGATTCTAGTGAATTTGAGCTTTCAGAAAACACAACTCTAAAAATTTGAGCTTTTATAGTTTTTATAATTGGGATAATTGAGACAATAATACTTTTTGTATGTAGTAAGGTTTATCACCGCCCTCTAGGGGTCGTACTTCGTACATAAATTACGTAAGCATGGGTTAGGCCCTTTTTGCACGCTTTGTCCCATTTCCCCTATGCTTAGCTTATGGGTAAGATGTCAAATTGACATCTTACCCATAATATACCATAAGGGTAAGTCAAATCTGGACCCCCTCCCCCCTCTAAATGTGGTTACGTAATATATGTACGACCCCCTACAGGCAAAGTCGGGACTAAATTTTCAATGTTAAAACTGGAAAATCTTTATCAATGGTTTAATTTTCTGTTTTTGTTTGTAAACTTATTTCAAATTTTATTCTATCTATGAGCTATATGCAGGGAAAAGAATTTCAGGTCCAGTCAGCTCTGCTTGGATTAATTGGAAAACCTCTTCTATAGGAAGTGTATGTATTAAGGGTAACCAGCGCTCTGCGGCGGAGTTTGTCCCTAACGGCGGGCCCATAGCCAAGGGGGGGCCAGGGGGGCGCTGCCCCCGGGCTGACTCGGCGCCCCCCCCCCCCCCCTGGAGTAATACAAGACAGGTATAGAAAATTAAGGCCTATTCCCCCTTATCAAGTCCAACTGCCCCACAGGCTCTTCGTTCTGGCTACGGGCCCGCCTAACGGCCCGCAAGTCCATCATTCGCCAACTCGATTTAACTTTTAAACTGATTTTCCTTGGGTTTTTTCTATCCTTGATATTAAATCAAGCTTTTCTCTTATCCTTGATATTTAATCAAGTTCATTCCTGGATCAATATGCCCGATATTCGATAAAATGTTTATTGATCAATCCGAACCAGCTGATAACCCCTAATAGATTTGGTTTAGCCGCAAAATTCCTCATTATGTTTCTTTACCATAGCTGTATCAGGAAGCCTTAAGGGAAGCAACCTCCCCACTTGACTAGGAACACAAAAGACTTGACAACCTTCTTGTCATTGAAATGAACTGATTACAATTCATCAAAAATTGCCGCACGGATCAGTGCCACCTGACTCAGACATTACGTTGAAAGAATAATGCTTCAGGTCCAAAAGTCTTCGGAAGAGATCGAGGGGTCAAAAATTGCTGACATTATGTTGACATAATATAGTGACTACATGACGTTCCATTCCCCGTAAAATTCCCACAAGAACGATGACAATCGTCAAATCTTGCAGGACACTTTTATGTTGGAAATATCAGCATTATAATAAGCTTACTTATTAAATTAAAACTTTCCTGAGAATTCCTGTCTTAAAATTCTTTGTTTCGACTATCGTGGAGACTAACGATTACTATCGTCGAATATTCATTTTTTTGTACTGTACTTTATTATAATTTCCATTTCACGAAATTTCAAATCACCTCGTTATAACATCTCGATTTTATTGAAAGAAAGTAATTTAAAAATTATTTAGAAAAAAAAAAAAAAAAAAAAAAAAAAAAAATTCTCAAACGTCCTTGTTGAGTTTTGTTTATTCATCATTTTACCAGGTACTCTAACCTAATACCATTTTTTTTTCCAATACACACGCATCACCGATCTCCCTCATTTGCAGGAAGTCAAACCGCAGAGCAACGCTCCTCTTCATGCTCTTGGTCTCGATCCATTTTTAAATCAATTCAATCCAATTATTGTTTGTTTTTTATTTTAGCTCGGGTTTTTTGTTTTTTAAGAGTACGCAGTACTCGTGGCAGTAGATAAATCGTGTTATTCTTTTTACGGGAAAGCGAGCTCGGGAAAATCTTGAAAAAAGAAAAACTAATTTCTTCGTTTTTCGGTAAAAAGAATAATACGATTTATCTGCTGCCACGACTACTGCTTACTCTTAAGCCTATATCCACTTTTGTTTCGCTGTTTTGTAGTTAGTTAGCTTTACAGTTCCTGTTAGCTTTACCTCCATAGTTATCTTTAGTTCCAGTTAGCTTTTACTTTAAAAATGGCGATTTTTCTTCTTCTCGAGCTACTGCATTGTAATCAATGGGATAAAGCATTGCTTTTTGGGCTAATACAGTAGATCACGATTTTTGGTTCGACTTTGATTTCATATTACACTAGCTATTGGTTACGGTTCTGGTTCTGGTATTTTGGCTATAAAGTTCCAACGGCATGATTCAGTTATGATTAAATAATTTGGATTTAAGTATATAACTCAATTAGTAAATGACTCTTCTGAGAATTTAGGACTTCGACTTTACAATTCCTTATGTACCTCTATCAAAGAGCTATCTGAAAAAAAATTCAAAAAAACTATTAAACATCTCTTGATAATGGCTGCCCCCATAACCTTAATGAAGCCAGTAAGTGTCTATTGGAGGGTACATTGAGTCCAGATTGTTTGACTACATAAAAACTGTTAACTCATAATTTATATAAAATATGACAATTTCCAGAACAACTCTGTTGTATGAATGGAAAATATAAATATAAATAAATAAATAAATAAATAAATAAAATAAATAAGGGTAATTCCGTATGATCTTGATATTAAAGCAAATAAATTGAAAAACCAAAATTGGTAATTGGTAAATAACCGATTTGCTTGCATTTGGTTTCTGTCCCTGAATTGGATCCGATACCAAAATTGAACTCTTCATACAATTAAGAGTATGTATATTAATTAATACTCAGAGAGAGTACATAAATTGTGAGTTATGTATTAATTAATACATTACTTTTTAGTGAAAAAAATCAAACCAAAGAGAGACCAATAAGATTCGGTTCGGTCCTTAAAATAGTAAAAAAAATTATATTAGATTAGGTTTGGCTGCCCCAAAATTGGGATCGGGTTCGGTTTGTTCGCTAAATCCGGGTTTATTTTAATTTTGATTTTTTCTCTCCGAACTGACATCAGATCATTTACAAAAAAAAAAAAAAATCGAACCGAGTATTTAACCTTGGACTATAAAGGAGCAAATCGAACAGAGCCGAACCCTTCGCTAGCGGTTTTGCCAGCCCTGATTCGATTATGCATTTACAATTAAGATAATAAATAGTATAGCGGAAATAATCCGAGTCAAGGAGATTTTTTTCTCGTAGAAAATTTTTTGATTAATTGTTACAAAGTGATACAGAATGAGGATGCTAAATTAAATATTATCAACATTAAAAAATCTTCAATCATGTGGAAATAAAAGAAGCGATTTGCTTGTATTAAAAGAATTTAATTATTTAACATCATTTCGTCGTGTATATATACTGATGGCAATAGGGGAATTAAACAATCTTTCTTTTTTTGTATTTTTGATGGATTATATCTCATCTCCTCATTTTTTCCCATTAAGATCGAATCTCGAAAACGAAAAAAAAAAAAGAATAAAAGAAATAAAATGCCCATATACTTAATGTAATGTTTTGTACGGGACGTGATTTTTTTATATCCGATATTTAAATAACCCTTTCCTTCGGTTTTTATTTGCTTCAATAGGAAATTATATTACCTTGAAATTAATAATTTACGTACGTAACGTAAAAAGGATAAATTGGGGGAGGGTTTTTTTTTTGTCGTTTTGCAGGTTGTTTTGATTTCATCCCTGAATTCCTTCACATAGAATTAATCTTTTTCGTCGCACATACCCGAAGTAATAGTTAAACAGCGCACCAGGGCCGAAAATAATTGGAAAAAGCTCAAATGCACTGAGAAAAGTCGAGAAAAATGTAGGAATTTCGGAAGAGATTTTCTCAAAATCTACTTAAAATGAAAAAATAAATCAAAAATTCGGATTTTGGTAGGATGCTACACACTTACCGAATTCGAATTATTTCCGACTATATAAAGTGTAAGCCCTACTACCTAAAACGTTTGTTACAATAAATATTTACATAATATTTTTAAAATGTTGGACAACATTTTTAGAAGATTGAAAAACATCTTTAAAAGATTGAAAAACATTTTTAAGACATTGAAAAAATTTTTAAAGCATTGAAAAACATTTTTAAAATATGGTCAAACATTTATCAATCGTTTAATTGGAGGGGAGGAGAGGTACTTTTAATCTCGTCTGTAACTTACTCCTGAAAATATGCCAACTTTAATTCCAATAGTTGGGCAGAATCACGAAAACTTAAATTTTGCACCACCCAATGCAAGTATATGCATCAAAGCATTACGTAAGCATCATTTGGGCAGTTTTTAACTCCCTTCTTTCGTTTTAAAAAAAATTATAAGAATTTTCAGTCCTCCTCTCTCGGAGGTTTCAGAAAGATTTCAGCTCAAACCCCTTCCCCCTTGAAAAAAAAAATGGTTGATTTTGCGGAAACCATAAGGATTTGCCAACGCCCTCCCCGCCCCTTCAAGGCGCTTCGTAATACTTAAATTGCCACCTCGCCCCCCCCCCCCCCCCCCCCCCGTAGGTTCATCAAATTTAAAGAAGGCGAAAATCATTTTTATGACTCTGATTAAAGATTCTTAATATATTGGAACCCAAATACGATTGTTATGATTCAGTCTAAAATCTTACGACAACTCCGAACTGAAGAAATTATTTTAAGTAAATTACGTTCCCGCCCCCATAAAGTAAAAAAATTGTAAAAAAAAAAAAATTAAGGTCACTCTAATGATTTTTCAGGAATGTTACGAGATACTGGGCTAAAAACTATATTCGAACCTTAAAATAAAAAAAAACTTTATCTTATTCAAATAATCATTTTTTAATGTCACATACAAAAAATTCTATCCAAAAGAAATTATCCAGAAAGGTTAAAGGTAACTAAATTGTCTTGAGACGGTAAATTAAAGACTAATCGAAAACATTAGTCTTAAAATTATACAACCCCCGAAAAAAAGAAGGATGAAATGGAAAACGAGTCATTTGTTAAATTGTGGGTGTTGATGTTTTCTTTTCTTTTTGTCGTGATTCAATAATATTAGAGAGAGAGAGAGAGATAAAAAAAAAGTAAATAAAAGAGTTAATTATTTTTTTAAAAAAATATTCGATGAGTTATTTCCGTAAAACTTTCCCAGGTTTTATTAATTTTTACATTTTAGAAATTCTTAAAAAGTTATAAAACTTCCTAATAGATACCACGGTGCCATTTACACTCCTGTACGAAAAAGTGGTGCAAAACGTGTATAAAATTTTGGCAAAAAAAAGCAAAAATTTGGTTTTCGTTACAGAAACCATGGTTTAGAAATTCTGAGGAGAAAAAAAAACAGGTTTTTAGCCAAAAAACCATGGTTTAAACCAACCACGTAGGAGAATTAAAAAGCTAAACCATAGAATTTAAACCTTATTACTCGTTGGTAATAAACACTAAAAACACAAAGCAGAACCAGTAAGTTTCCCTTCACCGAAAGAGTCTCAAAAAACCATGGTTTTTTTAAACCTACGTCTTCTGCTCAAAATCAGAACCGAACCGAGCTCGTTTTTCATCCTTTCTGAAACCATTTTTTCACTACTTTAAGAACCGAAACGAACCCAGTCAGCAAAGAAATATAAATTTTTCCATTATGCAGGCTATTCAACCGAACCAACTTCATCAAGAAAGAAGCTTCTTCTTTTTCGGCATAATCAGGACATGAAGCCCTATGACCCGGCGCCTACCTTTACCAAGTTCGGTTTCTGGTGTAAGGTTTATAGGCGTTACTACGTCATACCCTTAATGGGCATGACGTAGGAAGAACTATAGGAAAAACTATAAGGACATAGTAATTACTGATGAATATCTAAAATCTATAGAAATCCCGTTTACTTTAACAATTAATTGTTAAATCGAGTGACGAGTTCGAAGACGAGGCACTCGGTATTTTACGAATGAGCGGGACCTATTTTATTTAGACAGGGAATCCGAACCCTGTGACACATCGGTCTTCTTCACATGATACACACATGAGTATCAGAGGTGAATGCTGGTGGAAAAAAATCCTGACTGAAATCAGGTTCGTACCAAGACTCCACACGATCATTCGTTTCGGAGTCGAGCACGCTCGCCACTCAGCCGATGCCGTGTCTAAAGAAATATAATTTTCGTAAGAAATATAATTATCTATAAAATATTTTAAAATATTGGAAAACATTTTTAGAACATTGAAAAACATTTTTAAAATATTGAAAAACATTTCTAAAATATGGACAAACATTTATCAATCGTTTAATTGGAGGGGGGAGAGGTACTTTTAATCTCGTCTGTAACTTACTCCTGAAAATATGCCAACTTTAATTCCAATAGTTGGGCAGAATCACGAAAACTTAAATTTTGCACCACTTAATGCAGTATATGCATCAAAGCATAACGTAAGCATCATTTGGGCAGTTTTTAACTCCCTTCTTTCGTTTTAAGAAAAATTATAAGAATTTTCAGTCCTCCTCTCTCGGAGATTTCAGAAAGATTTCAGCTCAACCCCCTTCCCCCTTGAAAAAAAATTGGTTGATTTTGCGGAAACCATAAGGATTTGCCAACGCCCTCCCCGCCCCTTCAAGGCGCTTCGTAATACTTAAATTGCCACCTCGCCCCCCCCCCCCCCCCCCCCGTAGGTTCATCAAATTTAAAGAAGGCGAAAAGTCATTTTTAATGACTCTGATAAAGATTCTAATATATTGGAACCCAAATACGATTGATATGATTCAGTCTAAAATCTTACGACAACTCCGAACTGAAGAAATTATTTTAAGTAAATTACGTTCCCGCCCCCATAAAGTAAAAAAATTGTAAAAAAAAAAAATTAAGGTCACTCTAATGATTTTTCAGGAATGTTACGAGATACTGGGCTAAAAACTATATTCGAACCTTAAAATAAAAAAAAACTTTATCTTATTCAAATAATCATTTTTTAATGTCACATACAAAAAATTCTATCCAAAAGAAATTATCCAGAAAGGTTAAAGGTAACTAAATTGTCTTGAGACGGTAAATTAAAGACTAATCGAAAACATTAGTCTTAAAATTATACAACCCCCGAAAAAAAGAAGGATGAAATGGAAAACGAGTCATTTGTTAAATTGTGGGTGTTGATGTTTTCTTTTCTTTTTGTCGTGATTCAATAATATTAGGGAGAGAGAGATAGAAAAAATAAATAAAAGAGTTAATTATTTTTTTAAAAAAATATTCGATGAGTTATTTCCGTAAAACTTTCCCAGGTTTTATTAATTTTTATTTTTTAGAAATTCTTAAAAAGTTATAAAACTTCCTAATAGATACCACGGTGCCATTTACACTCCTGTAAGTGCAAAACGTTTATAAAATTTTGGCAAAAAAAGCAAAAATTTGGTTTTCGTTACAGAAACCATGGTTTAGTAATTCTGAGGAGAAAAAAAAACAGGTTTTTAGCCAAAAAACCATGGTTTAAACCAACCACGTAGGAGAATTAAAAAGCTAAACCATAGAATTTGAACCTTATTACTCGTTGGTAATAAACACTAAAAACACAAAGCAGAACCAGTAAGTTTCCCTTCACCGAAAGAGTCTCAAAAAACCATGGTTTTTTTAAACCTACGTCTTCTGCTCAAAATCAGAACCGAACCAAGCCCGTTTTTCATCCTTTCTGAAACCATTTTTTCACTATTTTAAGAACCGAAACGAACCCAGTCAGCAAAGAAATATAAATTTTTCCATTATGCAGGCTATTCAACCGAACCAACTTCATCAAGAAAGAAGCTTCTTCTTTTTCGGCATAATCAGGACATGAAGCCCTATGACCCGGCGCCTACCTTTACCAAGTTCGGTTTCTGGTGTAAGGTTATAGGCGTTACTACGTCATACCCTTAATGGGCATGACGTAGGAAGAACTATAGGAAAAACTATAAGGACATAGTAATTACTGATGAATATCTAAAATCTATAGAAATCCCGTTTACTTTAACAATTAATTGTTAAATCGAGTGACGAGTTCGAAGACGAGGCACTCGGTATTTTACGAATGAGCGGGACCTACTTTATTTAGACAGAGAATCCGAACCCTGTGACACATCGGTCTTCTTCACATGATACACACATGAGTATCAGAGGTGAATGCTGGTGGAAAAAAATCCTGACTGAAATCAGGTTCGAACCAAGACTCCACACGATCATTCGTTTCGGAGTCGAGCACGCTCGCCACTCAGCCGATGCCGTGTCTAAAGAAATATAATTTTTCGTAAGAAATATAATTATCTATAAAATATTTTAAAAATATTTTTCAATGTTTTAAAAATGTTTTTCAATGTTTTAAAAATGTTTTTCAATGTTTTTCAATGTTTTTCAATGTTTTAAAAATGTTTTTTATCGTTTCTTGTTTCAATAAATATTCATATATTTTTCTGCCGACTGGAAACCAAACCTTTTTAAAAAGTTTTTAATCGAAACCTGGAACAAAGCGAATATTTTTGGTTTCGTGTCAGTTTGGTTTTTTCTCTAAACAGTTGTTTCGGTTTGGTTTAAAATCCGTTTCGAGTTTGGGTTTGGTTTATGAATCAAAATTTTTCAAAGTTTGGTTTTGATTTTTTTTCAAGTGAAGAACTCCAGGTTCGGTTTCGGTTTTACTTTGAAACCTTTTTCATATTTTAAATGAGTTAGGGTTTGAGTTTGATTTTCAATCGAAAATTTTCGATTTGGTTCGTTAATTTTTTTTGCAAGAACAACCGGGTTTGCTTTAGTTTTTTTGGTTCGTTTTGCGAGCCCTGAATCGAATAGTAAAAAAGAACGGGATAAATCTGTCAGAAACTGTATATGCGAGTTGGTTTTTTTTTTTTTTTTTTCTTTTTTTTTTTTTTTTTTTTTTTGAAGATTGCATAAAAGAAAAAGCAACAGACCAAAACTTTGAACGACAATTAGTGGTTAACAATTTTAAACAAAAAAAAAAGAAAAAAAAAATATTGTCAGTTCAACAACTCGTGTTATTTGATTTTCCAATAAATTTTTTTTATTTAACTTCATAAAAAAAAACATAATTTTAGAGGGCACGTACCAATTATTTTCGGCGTTTATGGTCATCTTCATTACATTTTCCTCTTTTATTTATTTATCAACCCTAAATTATTTGTCACCAATTTGTCAACTCTTGTGAACAACCTTGCATTTTTTTGATTTGTTTCCGACGTTAATTACGGGTTGTCGAAATTTTTTAAAATGAAAATTCATGATTCGATATCTATATATATAAAATAGGAAGCCGAAAAATTCAGACCAAACCCCGTGTTAAATCCCATAAGAAATTCCGCCTTATCATAATATAAAAAGTTCCGACGAAACCGTTTGGAAAATACTGTCCCTCTGTCTTTTAAAATGCGACCCGTTTTCCGTAAACCGAATCGTTTGCAACCCCAGTCGTCTTAGAAGTAAATTCCAAAAATTCGTCCTTATACTAAGAAGAGACCCAAGGTCCTTTGAAATATTGCGACCCAACCGTTTTTTAACATAAGCAGGGTTTAGCATAAGTTATATCGTTGTCCGCGCCTCCGACTTAAAATGAGAGTTCGGGTATGTCGTTATCTCGGGAACCGTAAGGCCTATCGCCGTGAAATTCCGGCCCCTGCCAGATTCCCGTGTGATTAGGAACCTGAAAAAGTTTCGCTTTTCCGGGTCCATCCAGTTCCCGATACGGCGAAAAAAGCGAAACACCATGTTAAATCCCATAAGGAAAAAAAAGTATACCTGCGACGAGTTGTTGTTGGAAGTCATACAAAAGAACCTTTTTTTATTACGGGTAGGATGCCTGAATTTGCAAATTTTTTTTTTCCTCTTTATTGTAATTGAATGTCATTTTCATTTCTTTCCATTGCTTCCTTCTTTTATCTGTCACCCTTTTCGTGTAAAGTAAAAAAATGTTACGATTTTTATGACTGCTGTATATATATTGCTTAGTTATTATTTAGTACCTCAATAATAACTTATAATTATTTCAACACCAAGCCAAACGGCCGTGCCAAAATGTAGAAGATTTCTTACTTAAATTTACTTTGTTAAAATTTCTGCTGTTTTTTTTTCCTCCCTTTTTCCCGAATTTTTAACCCCTCCCATTGGATCCCATAATAATTTCAACATAACTTTTCGACTTCTTTTTTTAAATTTCATATTCCCTCTATCAAGAGGTCGCATATTAATCTCAGCAGCATTTTCTCCCGCGGTAGTTTCTTCTCCGTCCCCGAATTCTGAAGCTCCTCTTTACCACCGAAAGAAATCATTTAATAATTTTTGCGACAGAAAGATACAGGAACTTTTTTTTTCTTTAAATTTTGAAATCTGTTCTACTAGCCACAAAGGTTTCCAGAACGCTTCAGGAGCGGTAAAATGTTCGGCTTTTGGAAATCGGGGAACTATATATTACGTACTATTCATTTTTCAACTTGAAAGCAAGTACTTTTTTTTAAATTTTTCATTTTTTTTTTTTTTTTTTTTTTTTTTTTTGTGTGTGTTCGGCATTCTGAAGAGCCTAATGGCTCGCCACTGCCCTCAGCATGGGCGGATCTAGGGGGGCTGAGGAGTGCTAGCCCTCCCCCACTGGGGGAGTCCCCCAGGAAGCAGAATAGCCCCCCCTAGAATTTTGAAAATTATATGGCCTCAATAGTTTTAGCCCCCCACCCCAGAAAATTTTTTTCTATTCTTATTCCCCCCCCCCCTTAGAAAAAAAATTCTAGATCCGCCCTCAGTTGTGAAAGCCCCCTTGAACACAATGCAGAATGATCTATAGAGTTTGTAAATTCGTCCCTGCAATAAAATGAACTTTAAAAAAAGAGAGATAGGATGCAGTATAACCGGGAGAAAGGTTATACTGCATTTGAACAACAAAATTCTGAATTATAAATTCTTTAGGTGGATTATTTGGGAGAAGATACATTTTTATAAGATCACTGTTAAACTGCTTTTGTTTTATTTTTCTTATCCAGTCATTTTTTTATTCTATAGCTTGCCATGAAAACTATCGAATTTTATTATGGGGTCCTTGGATAACCCTACCCTGTTTGAGCATAGAAACAGATCTCAACATGTAACACCCCGTAAGAAAAAAAACAGCTTGGTGAGAATACCAAATTATTGGCGTTTTTTTTTACTCTCGCATTCATCTTAATACAAAAAAAGGTCCGCCAACGGCTCCAGTGGCAGATACAGTTCGTTCAGTGTAGAAATAAAATTATGCAAATATTTTTGATCCTTTTAACTCTCACAAAAAAAAAAAAAAAAAAAAAAAAAAAAAAAAAAAAAAAAAAATGAAATAAATAAAAATAAATAAATAAATAAATTTATTGCAATAATACACGGCGGAACAATTTTTATGGCGGTGTTTCCTATGTTTACCTTAATAAAATCACACATCAAAAACTGTTCCACCGTGTAGATCTTGCAAAAAGAAGGTCTAGGGATACCATGTACTCTGCCCCCCCCCCCCCCCCCCTCTCCAGCCTCGGGTTTGTGAGATTTCAAGTTCAAAATCTATTAAAAGCGATTGTCTTCGCTAATATACAACAAAATCCAATCCCCAAAAAATTATGTGGATCCCAAAAATGCAGGAAAACAGGTTCTTTTTCTATTTCCTTCCTTCTCCGTTCATTTTGTCATCTATCTGACGCAGCTACAGGAAACACTGATTCATACCCTCCAGCGAGCCTGAAAGCCGCAGATTTGGGTATTCGAGACCACACCTAGATAGTAGATAGCTTGCAAACTTACATACTGGGAGGTGAAATTTTAGTGTGGCCGAGTAAGGCAATGAATTTTTAATTTGTTTACAATTCCCCCAGCTCTCTTAAAAAGATAATTTATATATGAAATTCGTTTTTTATGCAGCAATAAGTTTGCTGTAATAGAGGAGTTTAGTTGGAAACCCCTACCTTCGTATCCTCTAAAATCCTTATAGGGGCTGTACAAGTATTACGTAAGCATGATTTTGGTGATTTTTGACCCCCTCCCCCCCCTAATAAGCAAAAATAGGCTTCCTCTTATGGAGGTTTAACATTGGCGTAAGCATCTGAAGGACCCCCTCCCCCCCCTTAGGTGCTTACGTAATACTTGTACAGTCCCATAGGCAAGAGGTGACATTACCAAAAATGACCTTTCCGTTTGTAATGTTTAGCTTATGGGAGCAAAAGAAACGTTTCCGTTTTCTTTTCCAAGCTTGCATAGGCGCTCCAGAATATTTTTTACCGCTTGCTTTTAAGTAATTTGAAGGTAGAGGTTTTGAGAACATGCAACTTTCCGCAAAATTATACAAATCTAGGGACTTGCATGCAAGTTAACAACTTATAGCAAGCTTACAAAAATCGCGACCTCAGTCGAATACGAATAGGGTTTCATCTGTTTTTCGGTGAATTTTACAGGAGAGCGTTTTGAAAGTTTGGAATTTTTTTACTCTGCACTGAAAATGATTTGTTAACTTTTTTTTGAACAAAAAGTTTAATTCGTTATTTGTGATTAATAATTAATTTTTTATTTCCAAAAAATCTATCAATTATTGTAAATTACCCGTCGCGTCGCTATTTGATTCCCGTATACTTTAACATGGGAGTTCTGGTAGAACAAAGTTCTATCTGCGCCTTCTTAAAAATAAGTTAGTCGTACGGAGTTCTATCTGTCGCAGATAGAACTTTGTACGGTTAACTTTTTTTCAGAAAACGCCAGATAGAACTTTGTTCGTTTCGAAATCTTCGAAACTAAGTCGAATTTCGTAATTTCGAAAATAGCATATGAAACAGAGCTGTCTTAATATATTCTTTAAAAAAAAAAATCGAAAAAAATGCAGATGAAACCCTATTCGACTGAGGTCGCGAAATGGATTTACATAAGGTAAAACATTCAAAGCCTGAACAGTCACCTAATCCTGAACAGGTCTTAAGCTAAACACGCATGCCCATGCCCGTAGAAGGAAATAGGGTTTAGCTTATAGACTGTTCAGGTTTTGGTGACTGTTCTGACTAACTCTTCAGCAAATTTATTGCTACATATGTAAATTTGCATAGTTTTTGAGAAGAGAGTCCAAGAAAAAAAAATTAGAACCGATCTCAGTTTCTATCTTTTTCGTCCATTTCCCCAGTATTTTGCGTCACTGAGTGGCGGAATACAAGGTTCACGGTACTTACTGACCCCTCAAAAAATCGAAATAGGTGCCACCAAATTTTTCGAATCTTCAAATGAAACTGAATTTATTAATTTTGAAGCCCAGGGTAAAAAATCGGTATATACTCAGACAAAATTAAGGCTGTAGGTCCAATTACAGGCAAAAAGCTGAAGAACCGGAAGAAATATCATTCAGTTTTTTTTTTTTTATTTCTTCCTAATGAGGAAGGCCAAGCACTAGACGCGTAGAGGGCGCGAAGCGCCCTCGAAGCGGCTAGTAATATATAAAAAAAAAAGGAACGATTCTCTAAAGCGTAAAAGAATTATTTTACGAAGCGAATCCGTGGAAAATACAATCTAAATAACAAGATGGCCGGTTGGATGGATGATGGGAGAAGATAGGCGACAAAAAATAAATTGAAATCATAGATTCATGCTTTAGCGCCTTTGAGGTTTTAATCGGTTTACACTACATATTTTATTATCATCATTGTTAAAGAAAGGCATCCTGATTCTTAGAATTTTTAAGTCTTTTAAAAAACGGGACATTTTCGAATTCCGAATTTTATTTAGGAAATTAGGATCTTTATTTGAGTCTGCTTTAAAAAATCAAAGTTATGTATTTTATGTGCTGTAGGATCTTTGTGCCTTACGAAATTCTTTGCTTATTATTTTCAGATCTTTTGTTAACCAACATAAAGAAAGTCACTTCTTGTTTTATCGGCTGTGCGTATTCCTCTACGTCTTTCATTCTTAAAGAACTGCAGTTTCTTTTGATGGCGAGAGCTTGACCGGACTGGAGTATGGGTCGCATCGACACGACAGGACTGAACATGAATCGTAAACACCAGGACAGATTTCAAAAAGGCAGGGTATGGTGCAGGATATTCGTTTGACGGGTAAGACTTATTGGTTATCGTTATCGTGCCTCCCAAGAAAAGTGGTTATAGAATTGAGTCATTAAAAAATTTAACTTCGTTATAAAATTTTAAAACCGCCCAAAAAAGCCATCTATTTATAATTTGTTATAAAATTTTATAACTCAAATTATTTTCAGTTTTTTTTCTAAGTTTTTTATTTTCTTAACGCTTCCCAAATTTTTCTATTTCTGCTTTTCTGTATTTTCGAGGTTTTGTCAAGTTAAAAATAACAGAAATAAACCGAAAATTCGGATAAATCTGGAAAATATCACAAGTCAAATTAATTGGCAACTTAAGAACCATACTTCCGCTCATAAAAGTCAGTTGAGAAGTGGTGTAGTGGATAAAGGCGGCTGGTAAGTCGCCCACAAGTCTCGGGTTCTATTCCAAAAATTTACCATTTTTTTTTCCTTTTTTTTCTCAAGAAAAATGTTTAAAAAAGAGCCTATAAAGTCCCCATATGCTAAATAGTGCAATTCAAGCATAAAATTAATATATTGCTCAGTTAAAAATTTGCGTTATTAAAATTTATAATTAGTTATAAAATTTTATAATCGGCCAAAACGTTATAGGGTTATAAAATTTTATAACGCACTTTTTCTTGGGCTCTTTGATTTGAAAAAGTTTGCAGGGCTGCAATTCCGATTAATTTTTTTCGGAATCGGAATCGGAATCGAAATCTGCTGTATTTCAAAAGTAATTGGAATCGGAATCGGAATCGAGATTGGAATTGCAGCCCTGAAATTTTGTAAACGTTTAAACACTAACTCTAATCTTCTTTTCTTTTTTGATTTTCAGGTAAGTTTATAACAATCACATTTAGTCACCATAAAAAATGAAAGCAGGAACTTAAAAATTAGCGATGAATCTTGAGCATACTTCAGATATTACGGCAGCAAGTGAGGAGGGGGAGGGGATGTTGAAAATCCCTCGAGTCGTTTGAGAAAAGTTACTCCTCTCATTCAATTTCGGCCATAAAAAGAAGTGTGGGTCGTATATGAGTGACAAATTCTACCTCTAATTTTTTTAGAATTTCACATTTTTTCCGACCGTAAAAAAATTTTGGTAATTGATTCGAAAGACAAAAAATCCTTATTAATCAGAGTGTCCTGACTAAAAAGTGTCATTGAACATGACCTCTAAATCGAACTGGTGAGGAGTTCTTGATATTTTTTGGCAAAAAAATTCATTTTTGCCCCAAAAATCCAAATTTACACTTTATGCCGCTACTCAGGGGTTGATCGGAAAAAATCGGGAGTGAAATTCGTGTCTACGGGTATTTTTGCATAAGTATGAGGGATACCAATAAAATAAAAAAATTTTCAAGGCTCCAAAATCGAGATTAAGTCGTACTTCAGTCGGAAAAATCAAATATAAGCTCGATAAAAACGCTAATGACGTCACAGGGCTTAATCAGAAAAATTCGGGATAGTGAAATTCGTGTTCTACGACCTCGAAAACATGAGAAAACATTCTTTCAAAATATTTTGTAGGCCTGTAAAGTGGATAAAAAAAATGGAGTTTACTTCTTCTTAAGGTGCCATACCTGTATCCAGGCGTAGGCGACCATCAATGAGACTTTCATTCGTCTCCATCGGTCGGTAAAATGGAGTTTAAAAGACCTTAATTGGCCAATTTTTAAAAAGCTAAAGTGGCTTTGGGGGACCACTGAGTGATTAAAAAAAAATTTGAAAACAATTTTTTTAGTGGTTTTACACATGAAAGAAGCAGATTTTCAACATGCCCCCAATATTTCAAAAATTTTTTTAAAATGAAACACCCTAGTGTACATGCTGGGACGGAAATCTCGCACTCACTATTTTTTTTAATTTCATAAGAGTGCATTTCGACAAGTTCCAGAGGAAATTTACTTTAAACTGATGGGAAATACTTCAAACTTAAAATTTTACAGTCTAAGTCTCGTCTGTAAACATCGCCAAGTCTGATATGATTTTTTTTTTTTTTTTTTTTTTTTTTTTAAAGAATTTTTCATTACTCATACGCACGAAAGTTCCTTTTTAGGTGCTGTTCGGAAGAGCGAAAACATAACTTTTTGAAATAACGAAAGCAGCATTACTTCTTTTTCCACGGAAACTTTTTAGTGCCATAAAATAAGAAAACCGAAAAAAAAAATTTTCTATTTTCATTCGTGATAAAAAATATGTTTCATACCAAGAACAAGGGAGCCCTTATCTGAATTTGAGGGTGCGAGATGCCAAACCTCGTCTTCGACTCGGCTTGGCAACCCCGTTGTCTCCAATTCAGAAAAGTGCCACTTGCTGTCATCAATATAAAAAATATTATTTATTTATTAAGTTTTCGCCTCGTTTTCCCAGTTTTTGGGTTATTCCCGAAAAAAAATCAATGCTCGGGAATTTCACACTTTTGTTGTCAAAGATGAAATCTGAACCTCAGAGCAAGAAAGTTAAATATTCAAATGAAAGATGGTCCTTTGGACACATTTAACTTTCTGGCCCTTAGGTACAGAAATCAATTGAGGTCAAAAATTTGCCGAAATTATGCTGACGTATACTTAAACGACAAAATTTGTTTAAAAAAACTGAATTATTTCGATACTATAAAAAAAAAAAAAAAAAGACAAACAAGTTTCGACTTCCAACTCATACCATTTAAATAAGAACCATCGTCACACATTTAAAATTCCTCTTAATCCTTTGGGATTCTCTCATACGATTTCGCCGGACATCTTGACAAGTTTAAAAACATGTTTAACGACAAGGCATTTTATAGTTCGTAACACCAGTGTCTTAAAAACCCAGTTAGGATTATAAACTTTCAAATCCGATTAAACTTATCATAGTTATCACATTCTCAAATATCAAACCAGAAAATGATAATTGAACCTCCCAACAAGATGAAAAAAAAAAAAAAAAAAAAAAACCTTTCTTCATAAGGGAAACCCGTAATTAAAGAGATTCTGGTCTTCTACCGTATGTTTCACACCCCCTCTCTTCCCCTTTTACTATTAATAATCTCTTTGGAGAATATCGTATATCGTCTTTCAATGGAGTGTTATAAAATATAACACGTAGAATAATAATGGAATTATGCGTTAAGCATTATTATATATATTTTTTTTTCTTATAAAATATTAGATAATTAGAAAAATTTTTCGAGTTCGAAATAAGGTATAATAAGTTCATGTACGGTTCATTACTCATCTGCGACAAAAAGGAATGATGATAAATCGTAACTAAATAACGTTTAGCTGTCAATTCTTTTAACGATATGAACCTGGAAAACCCACCTGCTCTCATCGATCACGACCCATTACCTCCAAATTACATCGCAATTTTTATCAATTTGGTTTCTCGAAAGAAAAAAAAAAAGTTCTCAAACAAATATAAAAACTAAAGGTTTTGAAATAAAACCAATTTATTTAAAATATTACACAATGATCCTATCGTCTTAATATATAATTTTATTTGTATTTATTATATTCGAATTCATGTTTGATATCGAAAATGGGTAATTTTATATTAAAGTTTTTTTTTTTTCGTTTGCCACGAAGTACTGTAAATAATGCAATTACCAAGTTGATAAGTATTATTTTTTTCTCTTGGGTAAATGATATTTTGGTTGTTTTTTCTCTTGAAAATAAAGCGGATTTTATGATGCGCGAATTATATTGTTGGGGGGAAAATTGTGAGTTTTGGCCAATTGGTTTGACTTATTGATTGGAGTTTTGGGCGTGAACCGCGGAGGATAGTTGTTGAGATATTTGAATAGGAAGTAGACTTTCGTGATCTTTTTTTTTCCCCTATGTAGTGCCATGTCGTTAGTTAAATTCTTATGAATCAAAGGGTAAAGCCTATTTCTGTTGAATCACATGCCAACAGAATGAGGATAAAGAGGAACGTAAAATTTTTGGGTCATAGCCGCCGTTAACATTTTGAGACCTGAAGTGCTTTTAAGGTTTTTTATTTTTATTAGTTTTTCTATAAGATCCTCGTGCGAGAAACTTAAGTTTGAGCGAAAGGAACTGTATTCATTTCACTTAGAGATAGCTCCCGGGAATTCCCGTCTCGGGAATCCCGAGACAAGAATCTTTTTTTTTTTCCCCGGAAAAAATTTCCCGGGAACTTTTTTTCTTGACTGTCGGGAAGTCCGATTCCCGGGAATGGAGTTTTTCTCGTTTTCGAGAATTCCCGGGAGGGACAAGTTTTTTTTCCAGGAAACGGGAATAATATCAATTTTATCAACTTTTTGACCATTTACCACATAAACTTTTCAATATTTTAGAAAAAAGTTACAAAAATCAGAATTTTTTTCCCGAAATTTTCCTAAAACGTGCCATTCAAACAACATAAAAAAGATTTTTTTCGACATGGCTCCGCTTATTTCCAAAGTTACTTCCCAAAAATACGGAAATCAGGGTGTGAAAAAAATGTTCCCGGGAAATTTTCTCGGGAAAAAATCGATTCTTGTCTCGGGGATTCCCGAGGCGGGAAATTCCGGGAGCAATCCCTAGAGAATACCTCGAGAGAAAAAATATTGTGTCCAATGAAAACACGCGAAAAGTGGGGACCGAGAGTAACTCAGATTTCATTTTTTTTCCCCGAAAATTTTTCTTACCCCTTGAAAAAAATTTTCCCTCTTAACCCGAAAGAATGAATTAAGATTAAATCGAGATAACTCGCATCATTTGTTATTTCCGTTCGGTTCCGGTATTAAAAACACATGAATCCGATCGACCTCCAGTAATTGAATCTTATTCCAATTCATTTCATGTGACAGACTTGTCTTTTGTGCGAAGGCGAAAAGGAGAGAGAACCTCTATTATTTTTACACTCAGTAATTTTGTGGTCTACGATGACTTGTCGCTAGAGATAATTCCCAGAGAAAAGAGCGGATGACTCCAAAACACCGATAATCATGGTGATTTTTCATTTCCGGTCTAAACCGTTTGTGTTTGTGAGGGTGGCGGCGGTGACAGATTTTTCGACTCCTTTTCTTTCTTTTTCTTTTTTTATCTTTATGAAATTAAGGCCTTTTATTTAGCCGTTTATTATTATTTTTTTCTTCTCGTCCGTACATAAGCGCAGGTGTTTAAGTCATGATAGTAATTTTCAAAGGGTTTTATAAGAAATCGTGATTAGTTTTTTTTTTTTAATTTTTTTCTCAGATCCGAATTGCGCGCGACGCCAAGTCAAACACAAAAAAAAAAAAAAAAAAAAAAAATAGATAATTGCATTGTGTGAGGTAATTAACAATTACTCAGTTTATTCAGTAATGGCAACCCGTTAACTTTGGCGACGATTTGAAACGGCTATTATACCTTGAAACATTTTATAACAGATCAAGGTGATTTCCGATGGTTAGTGAATTAACCGTGGTGCAAATTGTTTAATTATCCTAATTTTTTTTTTTTCGGGAGATTTCATAATGATGCGCATCCTTTATTTCCACTAGGGAAAAGTTTTATTTCACCATTAACGTGTTCAATCAACAGGCCCCCCGACTTATTAAATTGAGATAATTTTTTATTATCGGGGAGTTGTGTCACGCTCAGCCGAGTAAATCAAAAAAAGACATAAAAAAATTCGGTGGAAATGGTAATAAAAGCACCCGAAAAACAGGAGCGTGGGTGCAGGTGGGGCAAGTCGGAGCAGGACGCAGGCCAAAAAATTCGGGAGGCGTAAAAATCATTTTTGGAAAAAAGTATAGAAAGGGTTAGGGGTGCTGTGACTCTGTGGCACTAGGGTCACCAATCAAAGTACCTACGCCACTGTTGAACAATTAAAGATTTAACGAAATCTTAAAAAGTTGCATCTGCCCCTTTTCGGATAAAAAGTGCCAACGACGATTGAATTCGTGAAATAATTAAGGAAAAAGATTACAAAAAATGTATTCCGACAATTTTCGCTTCGTAATTAGAAGGTTTGATTAAATCGAAAACCAAAGGTGTCATTCTCGGAACTTCTTTTTAATCGGCAAACAATTAGATACCAAGAAAATTTTTAATAACGAACTGGTAACGGATGTTTGAAATTATGAATCGAATTTTTTTTTTTTTTTTTTCTTTCCTTTTAATAATCTGACGAATCAATTATTGGCATCATTGCTTCCCATTTTTTTTTCGCTCCCCTTTTATTAACAATTAAAAAAAATTTCGCTTGATATTGAAATTCTTTCGGCCCCCCCCCCCCTCCCCTCTTTTTTTTTACGTTATACGTCATCGCGGTGAAATGAAAAAATAAAATTAAGTAATTAAGGAAGTATCAAACGTAGAAAAGTTTGTTTTTTTAATGTCATCAAAAAATGGTAAAAAAAATGACAGCGATTCGATCTCATGATAAAATGATTTTTGTAATCATGGAAACCATTAATATTAACATTATCAAGATCGAAATTGTTCCATAATATATTTATAATTGTGTGTAATGGATGTAGGAAATTCAATTGTTAAGACGGTTAATAGCAAGCAAAAGGCGATTGTGTTATTACTCAGATGGATATCAGGGTGTATGAAGTTTCTGAAAATTGCTACGTACGAATTATAAAAACAAAATGTCGACCGAATAATAATGTTTTTTCTTTTTTTTTAATGTATACGACAATTAACCGAAGAAATTATTAAGCAGTAAATAAATATACGTTCGATAAAGCGAACTGGGAATTAGAAAGAAAATTTATTTTCAATTTACATTTTGGTCACGAGGCAATTTTTATCGGAATATGTTGAAAGGCATGATTATTCCAGGGTTGGGTTTGCATTTTCGACGTCCCTCTATTTAATATTTTCCTTTTTTTAAGTTGAAGGGCCCAGTATATGGTTTTGAGGCCCCCTTGGTCTCTTAGCTTGGCTACAAGCCTGGTTTTATGAATAAGTAGTAGGGCCTCCCTTATTTTTCGAATTTAGATCAGTGCACCCCCGGAATCGGTTCTCTCTATGGCACATAGGATCCCTAATTTTTTTCCAATTTTTTATTTGATGGGAAACCGAACTTGCTCTTGAAGGTTGGGAAATTCCCATAAAGGTGAAAAAAATCGATAATTTTTTTTTCCCCCTTGAAAAAAAAAGTAATTTTTTATCAGAAATTTTGCGTAGATCAAGAATCTAAACTCCATTTTTTTTATCTGGTTCGATTTTCGAACTAGAGCCAAAAAACAAAAGGAGCAAAAAATTCGTGTTAAACTAACAAAACATGATGATAAGTCCTGATTTTTGGCTCATTTTTGGTTCTTGATCTACGCAAAATTTCTGATAGGAAATGATTAATTTTTTTTAAAGAAAAAAAATTCCAGTAAGCAAAGAAATATTTATAAAATATTTTAAAAATATTTCTTTTCTTTTTTGTTTCAAAAAATATTTGCATAATATTTATAAAATATTGAAAAATATTTTATAAATATTAATAGTTTTTGCTGATTGGGAATTATCGATTTTCTCAACGTTATGAAGATTTTCCGACCTTAAAGCGCAAATCGGGTCGGTTTTTGTCGAGTAAAAAATTTGAAAAAAATTAAGGTTCATACGTGTCACAGAGAGAACCGATTCCGGTGGTGCGCTCACTCAGATTCCAAAATTCGGAAAATAAGTCACACCCAAATGAGTAGTACCTTTTTCCAATTCCGTGCGTCGGAGGTGAACTAACGTATCTCCGTTGTAAATATAATTGGAGATAGTGTGTTTCGACTGTTTGTGATCATCACGTGATTAAAAGTTTTCACGCTTATATTGGTGCAAACATGTGGTCACATGACACTTTTACGAAATGTTGAAACAGACCATCTTTATTCATATTTACCACTTCCGACATACGGAATTGTTTCAGGAGTTTTTATGCTGCAACAATATTTTGCATTTCCTGCTTTCCAGTGGTGCTTTTGACTAAAAAATAATGCCGGGGCTATTCAGTATTTTATTTGAATTTTAGGCATTTTTCTTCTAAGCTTAAGTATTTCTGAAGAAAAAGTGCCGGGGTGGCATCCCGAAATTCAAAGAAAATGCTGGGGCACGTCTTCATCCACACCACTTCATCTTCACCACGACTGCTGGGCAGGGCATAGTTGCGCCCCGCAGTCAGTTGTCGGGAAGGTATAGATGCGCCCCGTACATAGTTGCGCACAGATTTTTAGTATTCTCGAAAGATTGGACCTAGTTGCCCGCCCTTACATACTTCAGACTTCACTTCGCTTATCGCAAAGCTCACGGCGCTTGTCGTTATATCTCAGTCTGGATTGGTGATGGACCACAAGAACCAGAACTCGAATTTTCGGTTGTCGGAGTCTTTTGAATGACCTTCAACTCAACTCTAATATTCTGTGTTTCAACTAGCTGGTAAGCAGGAGAGTTCGGCTTCATGAAATCCAGATGATATGCAATCTTGTCATCATCACTGTTTGTGGAACTCTTATGCATCTTTTGGAACTTATTCCAGAATTTTAACCAATTGCGTTCATCACCATCAAATACTAGAAGTGTGACCTAGAGACCTATATACTGGGAGAACAGCGACCTCAGGATCGAGCTGTGATTGGTTAAAATCATAACGTAAGCTAAACAGTACGCCATATTACCGTTCCGTACCACCGTTCTGTATAGAAGTCTCCATATTGCCGTCTCAGCCGTCCCTACTTAACTTACGGCAGAGAAAATAGATGTAGAGCGCCATGACAGTCTGGTCGCTGTTCTCCCCGTATATAGGTCTCTATTGTGACCCTGAGTAGCTTTGTAGTTTTGTGTAAAAAAATCACTCCCATATTGACTGAAGGATCAGCTTTTATCGGCCTGAGCTTCTCCTGCAGGTATTGCAAACGTGTCGTTGAGAAATTCCTAGATCTTTGAGTGATGCTTCACAATAATGCTCATTATATGTCTCTATCTTGCTGCGTTGAGTTTCGTATTCTTTACCTGTGGGCGTCACGGCACACGCGTTTCCCGTGATTTCCATTTCCTGAATCTTTGCATCCAGGTCGAACAAACGAGTGCATTTATCCTCTAGAATGCGATACTTCAACTTGATTGTGGTAACCACTGGTTCTTCTTTTTGCACTTTATCGTTTAACACTTGAAAAGCAATGGTTACCGCGGTTCGCAGTGTACTGCGATCTTTATTTACATTTTCTATGCTTACACGGTCGCCATATGTTGAATGTCCTTTAACATAGAAACCCAGAATATTAGAGTTGTAGCACATTCAACAGAGTCTCTTATCTTGCACTGTCCATATTGGCTCTATTTTGTTGCCTTGACATAACTGTATGTTGGTTCCTATGGCTCGTATGTTTCAGCTAAGAAGTAGGAAGATCTCAAAAGCTTTGTGTAGTTGACACCAAGAATGAGTTCTTTATGACAGAGTTGAGTTCAAGAAAGTTAAAAATAGAAAGATCTTGATCTTCATCTACATGACTTTTTTGAGAGACAAGATGATTAAATATTTGCTATCCTATCCTTCTCGTTTCTTCTCATCATTTTCCCACTTCCGCTCAATTGATCGGTTAAACGTTTCTGGCCATTATCGGTACGTGTCGCCATTTTCGCCTCTTTGCAATCGCCGACGAAACTTTTAAATTAAAAAATCAAGTGCACTTAATTTATGAAGAGCATTGCGGTTAACGGTCCTCATCCAGCACGGCATTAACATCAGTCTCGATCCATCTTTTATTTCTCTTTTTTTTTTTTTGCCGCTTTATGGATTTCAAAGAAGATGAAAAATGCCGGAACTGATGAAAGAATTTGTCAGAAGGCGTACTCTCCTTCGTTCCGATCTGGTGATTTTCACCTAGTAGGCATTATCAAGAATGAGGGGGGAAAAAAATGGTTAATATTTTGTAAAATCATTATATTTAAAGAGAATCCAATTCCAATCAACCTGAATAAACATCGGGCCGTGTCAAATTCATAGATTTGATTTGAATTATTCCAAGTTATCTTATTACGGCATCCCGTTTGAATGGTAAAAGCGGCGGCCGCTGCTTTTAAACAAGCTCTAGATGACGAGACAAATCGTCGGAAACGAATTTGAGACACCTACACATGCGAGCAAATCTCATTTCACGGCCACATCGAGTGACGAAAAACACTTCCTTTCCAATTATTAATTTTTTTTTTCTCCTTTTTTAACCAGAAAATAAATTTTTGCACCTGCTCCCGGCGGACGGATCGTGTCGGGTGAAAGGAATTCCGAGTAACGAGACTTCTTGCTTTTCCCACAGTGGGTGGTGCTTGCTCACCGGGAGTAAGGAGATAATTATGATGTTAACCAACCCCATTATGAAGGGGATATAAATGTTGAATATAAAACGATACCAGTTCCGAATTTTATTTTTTGTATTCATTAGGTTTTCATTGAATCTTTTTTTAAAGTCGGAAAGTTTTCTAGTTACGGATGTGGTTGATTAACGGATGTCAAAGCGGTCCTTGTTGAAGTCATGAAAGGGTTTCTCACGATAATGATGAGTCGATTCGGAAAATAGAAGAAACTTCATGGACGATTCATTTTGGTTCCAGTTTTTTCGACATTTCAACCCTTTAAAGATAAAAGACCCGTATTTGGGACAGAAGCAAAAAATTAAGTGCCACTGTCGGCAGTTTAATTGGCTTATAGATTAGTGAAGATCGGAGGTGGAAATCTGAAATGATCACGGAAAACTGAAGACGAAGATCAAAATAGAAATTTCCAGAATTTAAGTTAAAAAATAATGATTGAAAAATGTTAATATTTTTCAATATTTTGCAAATATTTTTCAATGTTTTGTAAATATTTTTCAATGTTTTGTAAATATTTTTCGATATTTTGTAAATACTCGTTCAATATTTTAAAAATTTTATGCAAATATTTTTTGAAACAAAAAACAGTAGGAATATTTTTAAGGAGGTTCTACAGGTGAATTTGAAATTCTTAGCTGATCGTTCTCCTGCAACTTTAACATACGCGAAACTTTATTTATTTTTGTAGAAAGGATTTTCTCCCCACAAAAATTTCATTGGAATGGAATAATTTTTTTTTTAAATTATGCGAATATTCCTCTTAACATTCTCCAAAACTTTTGTTACATGAAATTTTGATCCTTTTATCATTTATGGTGTTTTTTGTGAGATTTACCCCAAAAAAAACCCAATGTTTATGAACAAACCATTGGCATGTTTACAATTTTTGAAAATTATTTTTGTAAAGAGTTTAAAAACATTTTAGCTAGGGGTCGTACGTAAATTACGTAAGCACATTTAGGGGGGGAGGGGGTCCAGATTTGACATCTTACCCATAAGCTAAGCATAGGCGAAATGGGATAAAGCGTGCAAAAAGGGCCTAACCCATGCTTACGTAATTTATGTATGACCCCTAACAATAGAAGCAAATTTTCGTGTAACAAAAGTTGTGTGGAATTTTAAGAGGAATATTCCCATTATTTTAAAAAAATTATTCGATTCCAGTTCAATTTTTGTAGGCGGAAAAACCTTTCTTCAAAAAATAAACTAAGTTTCGCTTACAGGAGAACAATCAGCTAAGAATGTCAAATTGGCCTATAGAACCTCCTTAAAATCTTTGTCAACATTTTTAGAATATTTTTATTGCTTCTTGTTTCAAACAATATTTGCATAATATTTTTAAAATATTTAAAAAATAATAATATTTCTTTGCTTATTGGGAGGATCAAAGTTTGAGGAAACCCAAACTGATGATAAAAGAAGATAAAAGATGGAGATCCAAGACATACGATTCAACATAAAAATTTCTTGAGAATAGATTGAAAAGCGACGAAAAACGACGAAAAAGCCTAAACGGATTGAACAAATTAAGATGAAAAACGTAAAATCCTAGACTGAAGATTTAAAAATTGAAGTCGAAGATATTCAATTTTTTGAATAAGAGAAGAACTGGAGGTTGAAGTTTGAAGAGGTCTCGTTTCTGTTCTCAGTCTCATAATCTAGTCTCGATTCTAAGATCGAAGTAAAAAGAAATTTAAAACGCACACTCAAGGTGACCGCCAAGTCAGCAGTTCAATAAAAAGCATGTATTATAAAAACTATATCAACATTTTGAGCTTTTTTCGAGCTTTCAAGAAAACCGAAAAGTTATTTGTATTATCAACTTTGTACTGCTGACGTCCCAGGCGGTGCAATTAAAAGCTCAAATTTTAAAATAGACGACTGTCTATGCCCCTAAATTTGAGCTTTTAAAAAATCATGTTGCCAATTTTGTAGCTACAAAATTAAAAAAGTTGTGCTTTATAATACCAAAGTTAAATATACCACACGAAAATTGAGCACTGCTAGGTTCACAACTAATATTTTTCAAACCTGTAACTAAAACCGGATTATATGTTATTCCAATGAATTTGAGCTTTCAGAAAACACAACTCGAATTTGAGCTTTCTTTCGTGAACTTTGAAAAAATATTCAAATGTCGTAAATGTGCAGCACTGCCAGATTCAAATTAAGAATTTAAAACCTATCTCCATACAAAAAAATTTCTTAAATGATCAAACTCTGTTTTTGGAATATTAAGTTGAATGGCAACTATTTCTAGCTCTTGCCAATAACTTAAGGCCTCGAATTCAGTGAATTTAATTATAGGTAAAGTGGTGTAACTTATTTCTAAGTTTTATCAAACGCTTTAAATTATAAAATTTATTTTTATCAAAATCTAACAAGATATAACAGAATGTCGTGGCCTCCCAATACTGTGAAAAACCTTTTAGGAACTGTTTTCTGTTGTAACTAGGTATGCTCTTTTTAAGCAAATACTGTGATCGGGTTTTCATATCAAAACTATAATATCTTTTAAACCATTCATTCATGAACACTTCTTTCCAATCTTTTAAGCAAGGTCGGGTTCCATGTCCCCCATTCCATCCTTCGTAGACAACACCGTCCTTTGCTATCCTCTTCCTTATGTCCCTCTTCCTCCAACCTGTCCCGTATGATCGACAGTTTCAACACCCTTCATCTGGAGTTAGACATTTTTTCATCTTCTAAGGAGTTTCACAATACCGTGAATGATGTCCTTCAAACAGAGTAGCAGTACTAAATTAAATTATGGTCATGTTTTTTTTTTTTTTTTTTTTTTTTCTCCTAATTTTACTTTAGTTTTTGTTTTTATTTCATTTTTTAGACAAAGATTGCTAATTAAAGACAAAAATACTTGCACCCAGAAAAAGGAATATGCCTCGTTCGCAATACAAGCGATGTTGCTTAGCGACAAAACAAATATGCTTTGCCGCAAAGCAACATGGCTCGACTTGTCGACATTATGCATTGCGGCAAAGCAATCACGAGTTTTTGCACAAAACATTTATTCTGCTTAGACCTAAGTTATGCAAAAATGCTTTGTAGCAAAGCATTTTTGCTTAGACCCAAAGCAGCATTTTTCTGGGTGTGCTGTTAGTTTCTTCAGTATTATAAATAAATAAATAAATAAATCTCAAATTCTTTCCCGAAATTGGAACTTTCTGAAGATATAGCGTTCTTTGAATCAATTAAAAAAAAAAAAAAAAAAAGAAATGACTGAATCAGCTTTTCACTGAGTTTTGTAAGATTCGCATGCAATTCTTTCAAAGCTCAAAATCTAAAATTGATCCTATTCTTATTCTCCCAAATTTGAGCTTTCTAAAAATATAACTTCCTATTTTCCTGGGAGCTCGAATCCCCAAATCCTCAAATTTCCTCGCTCGGTTTTTCACCTGCCTAACGCAAGTCCAAAAATTTTAACTCATTTTTGCGCCAATGGAACAGACATCTAAAGCCCTTCCACCGAAAATAATATACTTCCATTTCTTGCTAAAAGCATAAATGTGCAAAGCTTTCGTTATTTCCCATTTCTATTGCGTTTCATTTCAAGTCATTCATTCATTTTCCAGTAATCGATTCAAACCAAAAAAATTTCCACAAAAAAACAAAAATCAAAATGAAAATGTCGGTAGTGCGTAATCAGCTTTCGAGATCTTTCCGAAAATTAATTTTTTTTTTTAAATTTCATTAAACCGGAAACCATAATAAATAGATTTCCAGATACCATTTGACGCGTTTCGTGTCTGTCATGTATCCAGGGGGTCTTGTCATTTTACTTCCAACTTGTTGATTGACCAGTGACCACATACGAATATTACTTTATTGTACGATATCCTGTCACAAGTCATTTTTATCCGCGTCCTTTTTCGGTCATTTATTATTTAGGACCAAAAAAAAAAAAAAATGAACCACTCCAAAGCGGCGATTCCTATTGGGCAGCAGACGTCTGGTTAATTATCGTGAGGGTCGTCATATCCGCGAGCATAATCTTATTAAAAAAAAAAAGAATATGAATATAAAAAACGTATTTCACCAAAAAAATCATAAATATAAAACACGCACACAAAAAAAAAAATTAATAAAAAGAAAAAAAATATTGATCCTAATTTTTTTATTTGGTTAACCAATTAGAAACGGGCGGCAAGGTTCGAAAGCCTAATTAAAATATAAATACATTGTTTTAATTGTATTGTATTTCAAACTACCAAGCCATGTTTGTTTTATGGTCAATTGATTTATAGACTCTTCTGAAACTGAATCTTTTTAGTTATTACAGAGCGCAATTTGTTCTTTTCAAAATCCATGCGTGCCTGTGACCCTTTACACATTTTCTATCTTTTTTTTTTTTTTTCATAAAATGTTGCGGTGTTAAAAAATTATACAAAGAGGGTTTTATATGAGAATCGTTTCACATATACGATTTATTATTTATATCTCCGTTCAAAAAGGCGGCGGTTTTTTTTTGTGCATCTCGTTACGGAGAGGATGCGGAGGATTTTTTTTTTTTTTTACTTTCCGAAAGCACCCGCATAGGAAAGTTAACTTCGTTACTTCGAAAACGTTACTTCCAGAAATCAATCTTAAGGTTTTTGTAGCAATGACCCGGGAAATTCTATTAGTGCTTCCTCAAGTTTCGTGCGTCACGAAATAAATACAATTTATTGTCGGTATCCCTTTCGGCACTTTCAAATTTCATTTCCTTCGCTTCGAAATGATGAAAAGAAGTAAAAAAAAAACTAAGCGACGGGGGAAAAAAACACGACAGAAATTGATATGATTGCATGTTTATTGTAGGACAAAATCACATATATTGACATCGTTACAGTGTAATTTAGGAGGCGAAGAAAAAAAAATAAAGAAGTAAAAAAAAAAAACAAAAAAAAAAACGAAAACATGAGCCGCTTTGATTTATGTAATTCGAAATGCTTGTGTGGCCGATTCTTGTTTATTAAATAATTTTTTAAGAGTGTTGTCACCGGGTAATTTGCTGCAGTTAGTCGGTTTTTTTTTTTTATTTCGATTGTGACTGAAGATTTATAACCGTTTGTCGTAATGGTAATGACTTTACGACAGAAAACGCCCTTAAAATATCATTAGGTGAGGCGGGACATCTGAGCTACCGTTTGGAAAAAAAAAATAAAATTGGGAATGGAAACAATTACTGTTTTAATAAAATGGATGAGTTTGTTGGTAAATCTTGTGAATTCGAATCGGTTGAAGATGTATTCTGGATGCAGCCTTTTTGGGGAGGCGAGTCTTAAAAGTATTTACGAATCAAAAGCACGGTCGAATAGAAACTTCCTATGCCGATCATGTCCCGCTTAACTACGCAAAAATTAGTTCTAAAATTGGCCACTGGCAACGCTGCGATCTAGAGAGCCGCAACATGTCTAATGCTTAAGTTGGGACTCCCACTGGGACTCTCGTGGCGAACAACAACTAGAGATGGGACGTATATGTATACGAGTATATGTATACGTATATATATACGTATACATATACGTATTTTTTCGATCAAAAATTGGTATATATATACGTATTCTTTCAATACAGCTTAAAATAAACAGAAAATTCTGAAATTTCAAGTCAAAAGTCTTTAAATTACTATAAAATTTGCCTACATTGATAAAAATACAGAGTATTTTAAATAATTAAGTCGCTAGAAGTTGCTGTTTCATTTCGTATTTGTTCGCGCCAAAAAAAACAGTGGAATTCAAATTCCGCCATTTTGAATAAATATACGATACGGTATACATATACGTATATGTATACGTATATGTATACGTATATATATACGTATTTTTACATTTATTATAAAAATACGTATTTTTCCCAACTCTAACAACAACAGAAGGTAGCCGCCATCGTTGTTTACAAATACCAACGACCAATCAAAAAGCGTCTCTCTAACAAGTAGCGCTTACGGTGGTAGAAAGGAGGAACTAATTTATTCGTAGTTAAGCGGGACATGGTCTCCAATGTATATAAGGGATAGGAGTTTCCGGACCTGTCTATACGACCGTGATCGAAAGTACTTTTCCAAAAGAAGGGGGTAGAGCTAAGTTTGTTAAAATATGTAGGGAGGATAAAACATTGATAACCCTGCTTTTTTGCAATTAAGCTTAAGCAGGGGGTGTTACACCACACATTGCTAAATTGACTTTATATACACACATATATTATACTTAGATTTGTCAACTGATAAAATTTCGCTTGCTTAAGCACGTCAATGTCTAGCTTATGTGAAACTACCGTTATACCCGCATCGAAATTTACCCAGCGCCTGCATGCGAGTATACTAGTAAGTTCCAACTTACTCCTCTAGATAGAACGAGGTTTCGATGGTCACACCAGTACGTGTTTTGCGCCGCGAACTCAGAAGCTTAACTTCGTTGTTCGCCACACGTTACGAGACCAGTCATGCCAAGTCGACCTCTAAATGGAAGTTAATGAAAAAATATTAAATGCTGTGGAAATTAAATCAACTTTAAGTGAAAACCGGCCACTTTTCGCTGCTTCGAAAATTGCTGAAAATGTGTTGAAACAAAAGGACTTGAGAACAGCGACAATAAATCTGTACGTCAGAGCCAAAAGGTTCAATATGCAAATTAAAGATGGCCGTTAGTTATGGGTAAACAACGTTTAGCGGACATCTTTATTTTGCATATTGAACCTTTTGGCTCTGACGTACAGAAATTTAAATCGTATCGGATATCAAAGTATTATCTCATTAACTGATGTAAAGGAAAGTGACAACGAATCATCTTCATGTTCCAGCGAACTCATAGAATCAGATGTCAAAAGACGAAAGACATATGTCTTAAGCACGTCAATGTCTAGCGTATGTAAAACTACCGTTATACCCGCATCGAAATTTACCCAGCGCCTGCATGCGAGTATACTAGTAAGTTCCAACTTACTCCGCTAGATAGAACGAGGTTTCGATGGTCACACCAGTACGTGTTTTGCGCCGCGAACTCAGAAGCTTAACTTCGTTGTTCGCCACACTTTACGAGACCAGTCATGCCAAGTCGACCTCATAAGGAGGATAATTGAAGAGTAAGATCAGAGTCAATTGCTTTTGTTTACACTTCGATCTTAGAGACCCTTAAATAAAAGAGACTGGCCAGAAAAAATGGGCGCGAAAAAGCGGAGTCAACTGGGCATGCGCTGTGAGTTTTATTTCATAAAGCAACCGTCACCTGCATACCCGAGCAAGTAAAAATGGCGATCGTTTATTTTTTAAAAATCAAAGTGATCAATAATTAAACGAATTTTGAATTGTTCTAATAAAATGACTGGAAATAATCAAAATTTGTAAGAATAAAACTTTAAAAATGTTGACATTGAAAGATTTAATTGATATATATTTTTTTTCTCAAAATGAACAATCGCCATTTTCTTTTGCTCGTGTAGCTGCTTCAAGAAACTTAACTCAAAGCGCATGTCCAATTAACTACGCTTTTTCGCGCTCATTTTTTCTGGCCAGTCTCTTTTAATTTAGCGTCTCAACCTTACTCACATGAGGACTTTTGGGTCGGGGGGAGGGGGGCGTCCTCAAAGTGCTTACGTATTACTTGAACGGCCCTAATAGTTCAGCATAAACCAATATCGAGTGCTGAGTACAGGTCGGTTAAAATTTCACCACTTCTGCTTTTTTCTTTTCGAAAATCCCGCCATCCTTTTCTGACGTCCAAAAAAACCTACCCAACGAACGGGTATACCATAAAATAAAAAATAAAAAGAACGTATCGAATCACAGTAAAGAAGTTTGACGGATTTTGACAACTAGTACAGATAATCGTCTCCTCGCTCAGGTATCTTTATGGCATATAGCTTTTAAAAAAATAAATCCATTTTAATATAATAATAATTTCTGGAGGGTCTGAAATCTAAATTAACAAAACGTGTCCAAGAGGAATGTTAACAGAGAATGATTTGATTTATAAGCCTCTTAATGGAAGCCAGTTATCAACGGCGCGTGGTGACAACTATACTTGTTGTCACTTGACATTCATTTCAAGACTCCAAAAATAACTAGACATCAAGAGGTTTTTATTTTATTTTATTTTATTTCGGTAGTGGAGATTATAAATCAAAAAAAAATTAAACAAAACCCTAAAGGTTAAACGTTACTAATTACAACCTTTTTTTTTTTTTTTATTTTTACGGTATAAAAGTAGCAAGCTATCACTTGAACCGAGATTTATCTGGGATTCCTTATTTTAGCTTCTGTTTCTTTTTTTTCGTTGTCCTTTAAACTTGTTTTGTTATTAAACAAATTTGTAATAGGCTCTCACGTGTAAGTGACATTTAATGGATTCGTTTATATGGCTTTTTATTTCTTATTTCCTCGACATTCCATCTAACTAATCTTTTACATGTGTCCAAATCCAATGACTCCAATAACAATAAAATTTATTTAAAATTTCAGATTGGGTTTAATTTAAGTCGACGCCAAAAAAATTTTCGAGGAATGATTGTTATGAACGATAGGAATGCTCAAAGGAGGAGGAATAGGAAAAAGAGAGAGATGAAAAAAAAAAAAAACGTTTTTGGGTATTAATAACTGCCATTTTTTAATTATTAAAGAGTGTTGGTTACGTTTATGTTTGACGTGTAAAAGATAATAGTCGGAGCAGCGTTTTTTTTTTTTTTTTTAAGATATAATTATTATTAGCTTGATGCCATGACTTGAATAAAGGGGGTAACGTGCAATTAGTAGGTAATGCTGAAAGGGGATGGATATAAAATGGTGGATGTCATTTGTTTGAAATTAAATAAATGAATATATATACTTACATATATATATTTTTTTTTCAAATTTGCCGATCTTAAGGAGGTTAAGCGGTTCTTTATTCTTGGTTATGGGACGGTCGAAGATGACACTATGGGGAGGATGCCCCATATACGGGACAAGGTCAAATAAATTTATAAATAGTATATTGTTAACCTAGCGAGGAAAATTTTTGCCTTTTTAGGCTAAACAAGATAGTTTTCATTACGAATCAGTGCTTAATTTTTCAGAAAAATCAGAGAAAATGATTTGATAAATTGTAAACAATGTCTTCTGTAAACAGGTTTAACATTGTTTAGCCCTATGCGGGAATAGTAGATTTCTATACAAGGAATGCCAACGACAAAATTGCCCGTCGACATCGAGTTTTAAGCCCGAGCCGAAGGCGAAGGCCTTAAAAAGGTCAAGACGGGCAAGTCGTTTGCACTTCTTGAATTGAAATATATTTTTCATCACAAAGTCAGGCGTAAAATAGTCTGTAATTTCTTCCACTTATCCGCCCTAGGGCGGAAAAATGAACTTTTCTGCGCTGTGTGACGAAAAAGCCATTTTCTGCTCTGATCGCATGCGTGGAAAGTGGCTCTTTCTATTTATGAGTAGTGGAAAAATGGTTTTAATGTATCCTACATGCCTTTATCTTTCACATATAAGCCCAAATAAGTTTTACCTTCGAATTTTATTAAAAATATGATTCCTAGGTTTATTTAGGAATCATATTATCATATTTCCTTTAGGTTATGAAGGAATGTTCGTAGCCAGAAAAAGCTTCAAAAAATTACTAATTACTTCCTACATTCGTCAATATTGTCAAAAGTAACATTCGAGAATCATAATATTATAACTTCTATGTTTATCTTATGGAAGAATGTTTATACAATGAAAAAGCTTCGATTAGTTTTTTATAGGCTTCCTGCATATAACAACCGTGGCGCTCCGCTAAAACTATGTTTAACTTATGCAATAGCCCTGATTTTCTGTAACTTTCGTCATGTAGGAAATATTCCGGGACATAAGCTAAACAGAAGCGTATTTATAAAATTTTCATGCACGAAGCCTATTAGTAGAGACCCGAAATTCAAAGAGACCGACAAAAAAAAATAGGAGCGAAAAATCGGTGCTCACTGATCATGCGCACTGATATGTTGGAATTTTTCGGAATTTTGGCAAAACCAGAGACCCTTAATTAGAAGATGATATAGTGATTTATAAACAAATAGGAATCTTAACCCAAAATCGCTGATCAAGCGATTACGGTCGATGAGACTTCCCGTCTCATCGATCGCGCTCTCTCTTGATCCAGCATTTGCAGAGTTAAGATCTATTTAATTTTTATATTTAGTGATGTGTGTGATAATATTCATAAGGTAAAATATAGTTTTAGTTTTTCCGTATTTGGTTTATTCCTTTAGCCCCATTTTTAGTCTTATCAAAGAGACCCGAGAGAAAAAATGAGCGCGAAATTTTGGAGGCATATGACAATGCGCATTGATTTTTTCGTCCGTCTGTTTATGTTTTTAATCGTTTTCTAAAAGCACATTTTATTCAACCTTCATCTGCAAAAGTAATGGGCATGATCATATGCCTCCAAAATTTCGCGCCAATTTTTTCTATCCGGTCTCCTCTAATTAAGGGCCTCTAGGCCGCTGTAAATTTCAGCAAAGTAAAAAAAATGGCGAATGTTTTTGTTTCGTTCTCTATTAGAAAACGAATAAATCCGATTTAATTGGTGGCTTTCAGTAATAGCTGAATCAGCAGTTAGTGTTTTGTTGCCTCGATAAGCATTTTCGATGACAGCGTTCAAAATCCGACTTTTTTTTTAAGGAACCAACCCAGGCGAACAAATTCACTTTGCTGCAGTTTATAGCGGAAATTTAAACAATTATTTTCAAAAATCAGAGGGCATGATCACTGATCATTGAACAGCACTTTTTCGCTCAAAATGTTTTTTTGCCAGTCTCTTTTAATTTAGAATCTCTAGCGAACGCATTTAAATTACTAAAAGTAGCGGGAACGAAATTAGCACCTCCCCAAAAATTTTTGGAGGGCTCTTTTAGGTAGTCAAAAATCCGAATTTCACCTCGGAGTGAAAATCTGAAGTGACCGATTTATTTTGACGCGTCTTAATCAACAATCTGATTAAAATTTTTTCGAACAATAAAAAAAAAAAAAAGGAAACATACGGTACATATGCTGAAAAGGAGGTACATTTTTACGATGCCTACAATTAGTTTTTTTTTTTTTTTTTTTTTTTTTTTTCGTTTTTATGACTGTCCAATTTTTAATCATCCTTATAATCATTAATTGATCTAATTAAAAACTTCCTTTCTGCATATAGCCATAACCTGTTTTTTTTTCCTTCTTTATAGGCTCGGGGTAGGTATTGACCACCCAGTGCTTTAATATACTTTTCGCTTTTTTTTTTTTTCTCTTCTTATAAAACAACAGACGGGGATCGTTTTTATGTAATAAATGGTCAGTCACAAAACTTTCCATCATAAAAAATTATCCATCCGTAACCTTTATTAAAAAAAAATAGTTCTTGTCATAATACAGGAAAGAAAAATTTTATGAGTATCACAAACCGCTTAGGACCTCATTATATTTCATTAATTTTATTATACCCCACTTTATATATTGTGTTTAGAAATTATCGTTTTACGACTTTTATTAAGTTCATATGCCTCCTTTTTAAATTGTAAAACGAAGGTCGCGTTTATGGGTTTTTGATATTTAAAAAAAATTAACGTCCGACCGGCTTAACGAAGTGGAGAGATTCTGTTTCTTTGATTTTCTTTTTTTGCTTTGTTTGCTAAATCGCCAATAAAATTTATCAAATTAAAATCCCTATTAATTATAATCATGCGGGACTGAAACCTGTTTCGTTTCAGCAACATCCTTTGAGCTCTTAGCTCTTATCTCGTTGCTTTAAGTGAAATATCGTTGCGCCGATATTGTACTGAGGTATCTTCATTTTGTCTTCTGTAAGCTAAACGTACAAGGTTTTTTTCAAATACTGTAAAATATTGAATTTACTGATTTCGGGATCATTAGAACATTCGGATTAAAAAGAAACTTTGATTCTCTTACGCCAACGTTTCGTTGCTTATATTATTAACTTCATTAGGGCTAAAAAGCAAATGATAAAATGCATCAATGCAAGAAAGTAAAATATGATAATTAAGTGCGCCGGAAGTCAATTGACGTATCTCCATCATGACTAGAGATAATCTGTTTTGATTGTTGTTAAAAATCACGTGACTAAAAGTACTGTATAATATTAAAATTCCGTGCGCCGGTTGCCGGAAGTCAATTGACGTGTCTCCATCAAAAATATGACTAGAGATAATCTGTTTTGATTGTTGTTAAAAATCACATGACTAAAAGTACTGTAAAATATTATAATTCCGTGCGCCGGAAGTCAATTGGCGTATCTCCATCATAAGTATGACTGGAGATAATCTGTTTTGATCGCTGTTAAAAATCACGTGACAGCACCTGTATCCATTCGTGTTGGCGTAAACTCGGGGTCACGTGACTTTGAAAAACGATCAAAACAGATTATCTCCAATGATATTTACGATGGAGATACGTCAGTTGAATCCGGCGCATGGAATTTTTGTTGGCTTCTAATTAGTTGGGTTGTTTAGGTAAATGCGTCAGCGTTCTTAATCGTGAAAAATTCGCATTTATGTCTTGATCGCATGCTTTTAATTAACAACCCCCCCCCCCCCCTCTCGTTCTTTACAAATAAAAGATCTTTTCTTACTAAGATTTAACATTGGCTTCGGCTGTTTGCAGACCCTTTCCCCAACTTTTTAGGGGAATCCGAAATTCCTTGTAGCCGATACCAGCATCGGCGCCGCAGTGTCTAAATCACTGGCAATGGCGCTTGAGCAGGACCCGATGCCGTCGTTGGTGTCGCCGCCAGCATCAATTTTTCCAATTTTTTCTTTTTAAATATTAGGGACCGCCGCGCTGTTTGTTGTACAACCAGCCGCTTAGTATGACCAAATCTCGAGGCCTTTCGGCATCGGCGCTGGCACCAAGGGCGCCGAGCTTTTGCAGCAACGACAGCCTGATTTAAAACACCGGAGCTCAAACCCTGCGCCGATGCTAAATCATTTATTTTAACCTTGGTGCCAGCATCGGCGCTGGCACCAAGATTAAAATATCGTAAAATTAAATTCCCATTTGGTATCGGAACAGGCATCGGCGCCGGGTTTGAACCCCGGTTTTTTTTTAAATAATAAAAAAAATTTCAAATTTGACCCCGGAGCGAAAATCCGAAGTGATCGATTTATTTTGACGCACCCTATTGTTGATTCGGTCCTGTTTTGGCGCCGGCCGTTTATAAATCGTATTAATTATTTATCAGGAAATATAAACATACACGCTAATTTGTCTACAATAGAAATAACACAACAACAACAAAAAAAAAAGAATTAGAAGATGGGCTTCATTAAATATATACCTGAGATCTGTTTGTAAAGTGTCCGTAATAAAACCGAGGGACATCATGCAAGCTCATAAATTCTAATCAAGAAAATTCCCCCCCCCCTACCCCTCGTCTTCATCCCCCCCTCTCTTTAGCGCCCCCGAGCTCTGTTATAATTTGGTTTTTAGTCCGCCAAACAAAGAAGCCTTGCTTCGTTTCCCGTGATAATCACTTTTTTGTTATAAAAACCTGAATTGTTTTAATTGGAAGTTAATTAGGACGTTTTTATTATAAAAAGAAAAGCTGAATTTTTTTTTTCGAAGGAAATTATAAATTTTGGTTAAATCGGCAAAGATCGGTCTTTTTTTTTTTTTTTTTTTTTTTTTCTCTTTCTCTCTCGCACACAATTAAAAACGGAACGATATGCAAATTTCCTTTTGGACACTCCCTAATAGACGAATAAAATAATAGAAATAATAATGACCGGGGCCGCGCGCGTTATAATAATAAAAATATATGGAGATGCGATTTAATTTCATTATTCCACGCCATCGGCGATTGGCGGCGGAATAAAAGACGGAAAAAAGAAATAAAAAAGTTTTAAAGAAGGATTATATTTTAATGTTAACGAATTCTGATATGAAAGCTGCAAGCCCAATTATCAAACGTCAAACCACTTTTTCGAAGTTCGGGACGATGAAAAATCGCCTCAAATTCAATAGACATGCGATCTTCGCTTAAACTTGTTTTTCAAAACCTTTTTTTTTTTTTTTTTTTTTTGTGGAAATATAATATTTACTAATTAAACATTAATTCATTTTACGCGGACGATCATTTCCTAGGCGAATTAATTTACGACTTTTTTTTTATAAATCTGTGAAACCCGCACACGAGGTGAAACATTTTTATTCGCATGAGAAGAAAAAGTTTTTTTTTTCTTAAATTCCGCTTTTAGTGATTTATTTATTTATGTTTATTTTTTCCAAATTAGGATTGACAATTTTATGTTGAATCTCCACAGTCCAAAGATTTTTTTTTTTTTTTTTTTTTTTTAATTTTAGATGTGATATTTTTATTTCGATCGTTCAATTAATTTTCATAATTTTTTTTACCTTCCCTACGCCATCAAATAATTGGGTTTTCTTATGGGTATTTGACATTAGCGTCATCATTTTGAGGACCCCCTCTTCCTAAAATAATAACTCAGACACGGACTGGGAATTTTTCAGGGCGCGAGCTACTACTGACTGAAAGGAGCGCCAAATTTTCCAAAAATTTAAATACTGAACAAGCTGATCAAACAGAATTAAGGTCTTCAGGGTGCCACATCCAGGATCTATTATTTTAATAGATTCAAAATCATCCCCAATGTCTTACGTCAGTAATCTTTTAACAATTTTTGACCTCCTCCTCGCCCTAGCCATGAAAAATAAGTTTTCTTTTATATGGTTTATTTAACACTGGCGTCAGCTTTTTGAAAACATTAAAGTGCTGAGGCAATATTTAATTTTTTTTTTTTTTTTTTTTTTTTCTCGATAAATTCTCACAAAATTTCACCGAAAGTAATTATTTTCAAAGAAATTTTTATTCAGATTTTTACTCACATCCCTTTGGAATTACTCGATGACTACCACAAAATTCGATCACTAATGAAATCATAATTCTTTACTGACTAAATAATATAACCACTTTTTCTGTTTTCTTTACGAGAGGTCATTTCTATATAGTAATCACATTGCACTTTTTTATAAAGCAATAAAAATTTTAAATCATGTGCTTGTAACTCATTAATGAATCATAGTTTTATCGAGAACGTTGCCACATGCTCTATAATAGATTTTAGTTGGCTGTTACCAAATGGTTTCAATTGAAAATAAATTTTTTAAATCTCCTGAAAAGGAGTGATTCTCATAAATGTAGGTGATATTTGGCACCTTATTTTGAATTAATTCCAAGATTTTTGTCCCAGAATTTTTTTACCAAAACTTTTCGTCTCAAAAATTTCGTCACGATTAATATTTGTCACATTGTCCTTCTATTTACAAATATACTTTTTTTTTTGATAATGAAAATAATTTATTAACATTGTATTGTATTAATAACTTTAATAACAATCAATTTAAAAAAATAATAAGAAATAGGATATATAAAACAATTAAAGAAATTAAAAAACCTTATGTCCTGTCTCCATTGGCCAATTAATCGAAGGGTACAATTAATTGTTCCACCGGAAATGCTGTATATTTTTAAGCTTTTTTCTTCTGCTGCCACTTTTTTTATTGTTTTGATTATTTTTTCGAACATTGAAAATAATGAAGCGAAAAAAAAGTGGTAGCAGAATAAAAAAGTCCAAAAATGTACAGGATTTCCGGTGGTACAATTCATTGTCCAATGGAGACAGAGCATTTGTAATATTTAATTTGCAGTCCTATTTACATTTCCGGATTAATCTTGAAATAGAATTAACACGATTATATGATTAAACAAGTTATAGGAATGTTAAATTTTTTTCCCCGATCCGAAAAACTGTTTTTTAATTTACAGAACGACAAGAAAATTTTAATTGCATCTGTAAAACGTTTTATCCTGTCCTCGGATTCCGCCGCAAATGGAGACACGACTTAATTTTAAAACGTAAATTTTAAATTTTAAGTTTTAAACGTAAGCTTCAAAAAAGTAAATTCTCGGAGCTTATTCTAGGGTTAACGTTATATTGTTTGGGTTAGGGTTGAATACAGGTTTTCTTCTCAAAGTGGAAAATCAAAAATATACAGGAAAAGTTCAAAAATATACAGTATTTCCGGTGGTACAATTCATTGTACCCTCCAATTAATTGTCAAATGGAGACAGAGCATTAATTCGAATTGCGATAACCAACTATAAACAAAAGCATTTACTTTTTTTTTTTTTTTTTTTTTTTTTTTCTTTTATTCTTTTTTTCTGCTTTGAAATTTCGAAAACATTCGAAATTCAGCGGAAAAGGAAAATATTTACTGAAAAAACTCAGGAAATGCCATTTAGGTAGTATTGAATTTTTGTGACGAAGTCTTTATGACGAAAAAATGAGTACCAAATTGTGACTAAATTTATATTGAGACGAAAGTTGTTTGTGACGAAAATAATTGGGTGAAGAAATGCCTTTCTGACAAAAATTTGTTTGTGTTGAAAAGTCCACGTGACAAAATGGCTGTGACGAATCGTCCGGTTAGTTTTGGATTCATACAGTGACAACGGTCGTTCTGCAGCAATTCGATGGGAGAAAACTGCGGGTCAGCACGACGGGGCTGAAGCAAGCCCTAAAACCTCATCTGCGTCCGAAAATCAGTTTAATATTCCATTTCATGCCTGTTGTATCAGGTGTTAATCTGATAAGAACAGAAACTACACTTTGATTACATATGTTATGAAAGCAAAAAATCCTTAGGGAGACAAACAAACCTTAGACTCCCAAAGCCTGTTGGAAAAATAGGCTCCAAACCTCATATATTTCCAAAAATCAGTTTAACATTCCATTTCATACTTGTTGCATCAGGTACTAACCGGATAAAAACATGTTTCTATCAAACCAAATAATTTGTTAGGGTGTCCCTTAATTAGCGAGTTTTCGAATTTGAATGAGTGCAACCCCAGAATCTCTCTCTGTGGCACATATGAACCCTAATTTTTTTCAAATTTTTTACTCGACAGGAGAGCGCGCGGAAAGCGCCCCGACCTGCGCTTCAAGGTCGGCAAATTCCCGTAAGGGTAAAAAAAACCGATAATTTTTTTATGCTTGAAAAAAGTCATTTCCTATCAGAAATTTTGCACAGATCACGAATGTGAATTCCATTTTTTTAATCTGGTCCGATTTTTGAGGTGGAGCCAAAAACGATAAGTCCTTTATTTTTGGCTTATTTTTTGGCTCCAGCTCAAAAACCGGACCAGATTAAAAAAATGGAGTTCAAATTCGTGATCTGTGCAAAATTTCTGATAGGAAATGCCTGTTTTTTCAAGAAAAAAAAATTATGGTTTTTGTCACCCTTACGGGAATTTTTCGACCTTACTACACTTGATCACAGTCGTAAGGCAATTTAAAAGCCTGTTGGAAATTAAAACTAATGCTTTCGAAAGAAAATGTCAAATCAGCCAACTTTGTAATTTATGCGAAAAAGAAATTGGCATAAAATTAACTAAATCTTTTTTCCACTTCTTACAATATTATTTTCATTAAAGTCTACTTCCATCAAAATAATCAGAAATCTGAAGCGGTTCGTATGCGATATAATTACTCAATAAATTATTTTAATATCAAAAATTTAAAAAAAAAAAAAAAAATTAATCGCGACTTAAAATTACATTGAAAAGCGAAATTGATAATCAAGATAATTAGATGCTGCAAAATTTATTTAATATATTCAAATTTGTTTTTTGCCGCGTATTTTCTTAATTGTCTTTATTAAAACGCGTTCTTTTTTTTTTCCTATTCTATTCAACATTTTAACACACACTTAAAAGAATATACAAGGTTTATAAGGAGTAAAAAAAAATCTCTATAAATTAGTAATTTATCGCTAAATTTCCATTTTTGACTGAACATAAATTTCAACATTATTTAAAATGCCGTTCCGAAAAAACTTGATGATATACGCATTAAATTAATTTTGTCAGTCCGTCCATTTTTGATTGCGGGTTAATTAACTTATAATATCCATACCTCAAAAAAAAAAAATTGTATTGATGGAAAGCCAGATTTAGATCTAAAGCTGATAATTATTAATAATACGGTAACCTTAAAAACGTAGCTCCTTATATTAAAAAAAAAAAAAATTTTAATGTAATTTAAAAAAATTGAATTATCCGTGAGTGATCATTAGAATCGACAGGGTCGGATTGAAGATGAGAATATGCCTAAACTCTGCAGATTGACTAAACGATTTTTTTTTTTTTTTGGGAAGGAGAGGGAATTGGACTTTAGGTTAGAATTTTGTTTGCTTTTTTTTAAATCCCTGGAAATACTGGATGGATATATTTGCTCAAATATTTGTAAAAAAAATTATACAATGAAAACTTTTTAAATTAAAAAATTAAATTTTAAGTCCTGTCTCCATTGACCAATTAATCGAATGGTGCAATTAATTGTACCACCGGAAACTCTGTATGTTTTTGGACTTTTTTTTCTGCTGCCACTTTTTTTTATTGTTTTGATTATTTTTTCGAACACTAAAAATAGGGATGCAAAGTAGATATATACCAAGTATATATACGTATATATATACACGTATTTATATACGTATCTATACCAATCAATATATACCATGATAAATATACCATTTTTACGATTTTTGTGAAAATTGGATTTTAAGCATTTTAGAGCTAATTTATTGCAATTTAGGAGATAAAAAAGGTTAAAATAGCGTATTAAAGCGTCCTTGTCATAATTTTTAAGCAGGGAAAATTTTCTTATCTTGCTTTTCGGTGTTTTTTTCATTTCTTTCTGAAAGGCGCGAAGTTCGAAATCCGCCGCCATTTTTTTGTGACTTGTCGAATAGAAAATTATTTTTATTAATGAATCCTTTTATCTATGTCATATCCATACAGGAATCATTGCATTGTCATCTCATAGTATTAAATTAATGCTATTAATTAAAAAATAAGTCATTCTTTAAAAAATAACAATCACCCTGTAAGTATGACAAAAATTCAATGTTTAGCTTAAGGAATATTTTTGTAAACAAATACGTATATATACGGTATATATACGTATATATATACGTATATATTACCGTATATATACCGTATATATACCAAAGATAAAAATACGTATATTTTACATCCCTAAAAAATAATGAAAACGAAAAAAAAGTGGTAGCAGAATAAAAAGGTCCTAAAATGTACAGGATTTCCGGTGGAGACAGAGCATTTGTAATATTTAATTTGCAGTCGTATCTACATTTCCGGATTAATCTGGTAATAGGATTAACACGAGGATATGATTTAACAAGTTATTGGAATATTAAATTTTTTTTCTCTGATTCTAGAAACTGTTTTTTTAATTTACAGAACGACAAGAAAATTTTAATTGCATCTAAAACGTTCTATCCTGTCCTCGGATTACTCTGCAAATGGAGACACGACTTAATTTAAAAACGTAAATTTTAAACTTTTAACGATAGCGTCAAAAAATGTAAATCCTCGGAGCTTAGTTTATAGGGCTAACGTTATATTATTGGAGACAGGGTTGAATACAGGTTTTCTTCTCGAAGTGGAAAGTTTTCCAAAAATTGCTTGCGATTAATCCGATAGTAGGTTTATAATCCCTGGGATAAAATTAAAGTGTCTACATGAATTCTGGAATTTTTTTTTATTAGGGAAACCCTTTGGACCCGGAACCATAATACAAGCTGAAACTTGTCACAGAAAATTTGTATTACAACTCAAAACCATATTTTATTCTGTATTTGGATTAATCATGTAGGTAAACAAATTAATCCGAAATGGAGACAATGAATTCTATATATTCTGTCCTGTCTCCATTGGTTTATTAATCGAAGGGTACAATTAATTGTACCACCGGAAATGCTGCATATTTTTGGACCTTTTTTTCTTCTGCTGCCACTTTTTTTTATTGTTTTGATTATTTTTTCGAACCAAAAATAATGATCGTGGTAGCAGAAGAAAAAAGTCCAAAAATAGACAGCATTTCCGGTGGTACAATTCATTGCACCTTCGAATTAATTGCCCAATGTAGACAGAGCATTCGTTAAGCAAATACTTCCTTTGGTTTTTTTTTGTTTCGATTAACAGGGATTCTCGAAAAAAATTACTAGGTCAATTTTGACCAACTTGTTTAATTAACGATTAACTAACTCTTAATCAGTGGTTACACTTACGGAAAATCAACCAATTAAGTCCTTAATACCTGATTGAATTTAGTGGCCGAAACGATCCCTCAGTTATTGGTAGCTAGTAGCTACAAATGAATCTGATGAAACAATTAAAGATATCAGGGCAAAAAAAAAGTTAAAATGAAGCGAATCTGTTTGCATTCCAAAAATGATTCCCTACATTTTTCCTAATCCATTTTTCCTAAAAAAAAAAGATTCCTATTCCATTTTTTCTAAAAATTTTGGTTCCTAAAATTTTTTCCTTAATTTTTTTTTTTTTTTTTTTTTTTTTTTTTTTTTTTTCAAAATTTTTGACTTCTAAAATAAAATTTCCTAACATCCCTTTAAGGATTTAATAAATTTAAAAAATTATTCATTTTAGAAAATTTTAATTTAGGAATCAAAAAATTTTAGGAAAATTGAAAATTAGAAAAAAATGATTAGGAAAAAAATTTAAGAGTCAAAATATTTAGGAAAAATGCATTAGGAATATATTTGTTTTTTTGGTAAAAATGTTCGGGAACGTCTAGAATTAATTTTTAAAAAACGATTTTTTTTTTTGAAGCCTTATCAACGATATCTTCATATTCCGTTCAAAAATCATTGTTTTTTTCTTTTGTTACAGGCTGTGGTTGTTGTTGTTGTTGTTGTTACGGAAGGAGCGAACGTAACGAACGCGAAGACTACAGTGGCTTAAATTCACCTTCAGCCGTTTTTTTATAGAGGAGACTTGTGCACCGGGTAATGGGGGAAATTCATGCCCTAAACCCTCAACGGTGGAAGAGCTCGGCCTTGGCACACAAGTCTAGAAACGCTATGTAGTGCTGAAGAGAAGAATTAGAGAAAAATAACGAGGAAAAGCAGAAGAAAACGTGGGAAAAAAGGAAAAAACGGAAATTTTCGGTAGCTACTAAGGAGTCCCGCTGACAGCACTTGGTAGCGGTTTAAACATCAACTGTCTAAAAGAATTGATAGTGGAAATCTTAAAGATAAAAAAAATCTTAAAGATAAATACAGCGCAATTTTTAGTTAATTTTTTCCAACTCTCAGTCCGCGTCTGTTTTATCGGACGTATCCTATACATGATGGGCAAATACAATCAGAGAAAATGTTTTGGCTCTGAAAAAATCAGGGGCGCCGACTTCGTGGGTGCTCCGGGGTTGGAGCACCCATCGGGGAAAATAGTATGGGTGCTCGGCACCCATCGAAATTTTATGATTTAAAAAAAAATCCCTTAAAAAAAAAGGAAAAAATTAATAGCAAAGCCACTGAATTCAGTATGCGGACTGCCGTAAGAAGAAATACCTTCATTTTTTTATTTTTTTTTATTTTTTTTTTTTGCTTATACCTTAAAAAAAGTGATAAAGTTTTCATAAAATAAAACAAATCATACAATTAATAAATGTCTTAATTTATTTTCAGTTATCAGTAAGTCTCTTGGGGGGGGGGGGGGGGTAGAGGAGGACAGGAAGACAGAATAGAATTATTTTATGTTGAGCACCCATATTGCATTTTTTAAAAGTCGGCGCCCCTGGAAAAAATCATGTTAGGCATCGTTTTCGCGAAGATAAATCTATTTTTTTGTACTTCATTTCCATTAATTTGCATTGTCTAAATGGGTGCTGGCAAAACTAAACAAAAAATTGGGCTTTATTTTCCAAAAAAAAAAAAAATAAAATAAAATAAATAAAATAAAAAATTGCGCCGATCAGCTGTCACTACTAATTGATCCGCCGGGTCATTCCGCGCCTGAGAGAACCGATAATTTTGGTTTAGGATTCGGTTTTTTAGCCTATATGGGAAAAAAAAAATTGTATCACGCGATATGTGGTCTTAAGGTGTTGACAATCCCGAAATGAATGGCCGTACATGTTTTCACGCCATTAAACTTCCAAGTATTAGATCTTTATGGCAATTCCTTGAATTTATCATAATAATAATTACATTTGTTTTTTCTTTTTCTTAATAAATGAGTTAATTAAGTTGCCATTTTTATATTTTCGAGACTGACGTAAACTTCCTCTCGGGAGCGAGCAACAACCGTAACTTTTTTTTTTTTTTTTTTTCTAAATCCATTTTTATAAATTAAATAGAATCATGTTCATACCAGTTTGAAAAATGATTTTATAAAAACCGCAAAGGTACATGAGTAAACTGAATCATTTTTAAATTAGATAAGGTATCATTTACAGGACCTTGTCCGATGTGATTACGGGGCTTTAATGGGCTTAACCCTAACAAAAAAAAAAAGGAAATTATTTTTTATAATCTTCATTTCGACATCGGCGCATGTTATTTTCTTACCGTCAAATCTTCTGGAGCGGAATTCGACTCCATCCGAGTCTTCTGCCACGTCCATCAGACTTCTGATGGAGAAAATGGATTTGGCCATTCGCCCATTTTTTCCGTCACATCGCGACCTCGGAATACAAAGGTCGCAAATCGACCCCCCCAAAAATTTTAGTTTTTTTCAGAAATGGACTTCTTTTTTAAGGTCTTTCATCTCCTCTTTTCAAATTTTGCCAACTTTGGCCAATTTGGCTAAATTCAGAATAAAAAAGCCCCAAATCAAAATTATTTTAGAAAAAGTCGGAATACAAAGGTCGCAAATCGACTGTTATTTGAATTTTAATGTTGCCAACTGCCACAAAAAAAATACCAAAATAATAATTTTATAATTTGATTAAAACGGGCCATAAATGTAATGTTAGCCTATATTTTTGCTATTATGTTGAATAAATGTTATTGAAAAAAATTTTCGTAATAAAGAAATTAATTACTCATTGAATCTGGTGGCCGATGTATGCCTCGATAGGGGCTTTTATTTTTTTAACGTTGGCGCGCTCATCATTGTTTTTATAAAAACAACACTGTGACATAACCTCAACTGGCGAAAACGACATAATGGCTAGGAGAGCGGATAAAATATTAGGACTTTTGCAAGGTCCAGTTCGAGCGAAAAGGGAATTGTTATTTTGCGAGGATGGCGGAAAAAGTGAAAGGGGTGGGAAAAGTGAATGGTGTAGTAAAAGTGAAAGTTGTCGTTCTTCACCGGCACCTTCCATCGCCTCAATTGACGAACGATTTCTTTGAAAAATTATTTAACCAGATCAGGGTCCTACGACCTTAAAAATGAGGGAATTAAAGTGGCTCCTTTTAAAATCATAAATTATTTTATTTTTATAAAAATTAAAGTATGTTTTGGTAAGAGGGCTCGAACGATCTACCAGAAGAAAAGGCATTACTAGAATGTAAACCCGGTACTTTCTTTTCAGATCTGTGTACATATTATTTCTGCAAAATTCTGAAAACCTTTTACCCATCTGCCCCATAAAGCATGAAGATGTACTAAAAAAGACCTGACATTACCGTATGATTTTTAACGACTTGAACATGCTTAAGTAAAATATTTTATGGACCCTTATTTGAACATGAATTGCGTATTCCAACAAATAATTAAAAATTGCTAAAATTGCTCATAAATGCATCAATCAGCAATGATTTTTTATTTTAAGAAAATCACAAAAGGTAACGTTTACCGTCATTTACACGAAAAGCAATTCACACTCAAATCCCGATGCTCGCGCTTTACAGAGTGAAAAGGTCGCAAATCGATGCGTCCTTTGTATTCTGGAAACATCATGAAATAAAATTGGTCCCTCTTTTAGGGACTTTTTCAATAACTTCCGTAAAAATCAATATTTTTTTTTTTAAAAAAAAGCATGTGAAACTAGAACAAATTGTGAAGAGAATGAAGGTGATTCGAGCAGAAAAAAATATTTAGCGAAAGAGGGGCTACAATTTAAACTTTCAAAACGCGCTCCTGAAAAATTTCAAAGTTATCTATTTGCGACCTTTGTATTCCGAGGTCGCGACATGGCACTGGACGTTGTCTTGTCGTCAAATCCATGCCACCGAGATTTTGATGATTAAGACAACCGATCCCTTTATCAAGCATACGTGCTGAAATACTTTATTTTATTTTATTTTTTTCACTTTGTCACTTTTTTTTTTACAAATCACTTTAACAAGCGTAATCCGATTTATGAATCGCGATCATGTTTTGGTTGGGAAATTAAAAACAATTTTTATTTTTAATTTTTTGTTTCGATTCAACGATTTTCTCAGGGCAGAAGATGGACTGACACTATTCGTTCCCCCTTAAACTGGTGATGATTGAAGATAACAAATGAATTCGACCAATCGTTGTGTAGAGCACGCCCCCTTGTTTACCTGTCCTTCCTTCGACGAAGTTACCTCCTCCAGGCACGCGATCTACAGCTAACTATTATCAACATGGCGTCTGACAAAACGTTCTTTTCAATTATATTATTCATTCATTTAAAAAAAAAAAAATTGTTTTTTTTATGCTATTTTATTGTTAACATTTTTTCAGCCGGTTTCGGTTTAAAAATTATTAATAAAGATTATTTGATGTCAGGAAAGTTTAAGGTCTGAGTAAAACTTTGGAAAAAATAAACTCTTTCGGAGCTTTTTCGTTTAAAAGTTTTACTTCAATCTTTTTTAACCTCTAGTGGAAATGAGCTTTCTGACGCAAAATTATTCCTCCAGGTTTGACGGGTGTCCTTAGCGGTAGTCAATCAAAGCTAACTATTTTCTGAAATGATAATTTTGATTGGCTAAGGGGCATGCAGCGCCCCTGGCGGAATAATTTCGCGTCAGAAATTCCCATTTATGTGAATGATCCTTTTTTCTGTTTGTATAAGTTGTTCAATTAAAAAAAGAAATTTAAAAAAACGGAACTTTTGGATGTACTAACTCTTTTTTTTTTTTTTTTCTTTCAGAAAGAAGACCTGAATTCTCCACAAAATCAGTTTCCAAATATTTATGAATGAAAAGGCTCTTTTGTACAAACTCGAATCTTTTTAGTTCAGGCGTTCGATCTGGAAATTGAATCTTATAGAGTAGAGACCACTCTCGTCTTCAATTAAAAACGACGAAATTTTAACTGCAAAAAATTTTTTCAGCATCAAAAATTGACTATAAAAAAAAAAAAAAATCTTTTATTAGACATTTTATAATCACAAGATCAAACTCTGGTTTTTCGGTTGAGAAAAAAAAATTGAAAACCTGTTATATATTTTTCTCCACTAAGGTGCTGGAAAGTCCCATTTATTATATTTGTAGAAAATCGTTATAGATTAAATCGTTAAAAAGTATTTCTGAGAGAAAATCTCGAGAATTTCTCATAAAATTATTTGTTTGAAATATACATTAATTATTATAGTCTAATTATTTTTATAGTATTCAGTATTTATAAATATTATTTAATATTTATTCTAAGTATTTTTTTTTTTTTAGTCTTCAGTAGTTATGATTTGGGCTCACCACGACACTTCCGTCCCACGACGCCACTTTCTCCATGTAAAATCCCTATCCCGCCTGGCGCCGGACAAAAATTTCGCAATATGGTGCAACTACACGTTCCCACGCGCGCTTATCTTTTTCGCACGTTTTCACGCTCCGTGAGAGCCACGCTTTTTTTGCAACCTTGATTTTCGCAAATGCATCATATTGCCACGCTTATCTTTTTGCTACCTTGATTTTCGCAAATGCATCTCGCTTTTGCTTTAATTAACATAATAAACTAGGTAACCTTCCGAGTGCATTCCCATCGCTTCAACGATGTTTAATTGTTTATATTAGGTAATGCAACCGCCGTGGCAAAATGCATTTCCGAGCATTTCGATCGACTGCAAACTAATTAATTCAACATTTTTGTTTTTAACGGTGTTAGGATGAGAATTTTTTTTACTTGTTTATAGAAATAATATATTTAACTGACATACAAAAATATTTATCGTTTCTCACACATTTACTTTCAACAAAAATAAAATTAACATAATAAACTACCTTGACTTTCCTCTTTAATTAAATCATCATTTTAACGAAAAAAAATTAAATAATTATAATATATTTAACCAGGAAAATGCATTTTCCTAGCGAATGAAAATATTTCTCAAAGGTTGGGAGCTATTTTAAAGAAAGTATGCATAATCACCTCCATCAACAGTATTTGATTTTACTTTTAGGTTAAGATACTTTTTTTTGAATAAATAAATCCCATTCCCCTCGAAGGAAGATTTAATACAATTTGAAGTTTACCGTGTTAATGAAAGTGATTCGTGAAAATGCATTCGATTGGAAATGTGCAATTTCAAATTTCCGAAGAAACTCAAATCGTTGTCGGTCTTGTGCGAATTCAATCTTTTTTTTTTGAACCGTTTGTCGTTATTTGCGGGGCTGACGAGCGAATAGCTTTGAATGAACAAGAATGGTATCAACTGTGTGACCAACGCTCAAACATTCGAAAATTTTTTAATGAGAGGTTTTTTGATGAGCTCACGCCTCTCACACATCACCATCTTATTAAGAATATTTATTTGAAGGAAATATACATTAAGGAAAAAAAAGGACACGGTCTTCGAGTGATCTTGAATGAAAAAATATTAACGCTTGATGTTGTACAGACATTGTATTAGTATATATTAAAATGGTTTACAAAAAACTAAAAAAGACGTTAAAGATATTATTTCGACTTTAATTGAACAAAGTGTAAAAAAATTAAATGACATTCGTGTAAAAAAACCAGATTTTTTTTTGTGCAAAAAATTATGAGGTGTTGTTTACCGTCTAGTAATTAATAGTTGAAGAGATTCTTGTAATTTTTCTAAAGATTTATATTGTTGTATTTTAAAAAAATTATTAACAAAATAAATTAATTGCAATCACTATCAGATAACTTCCTTTTTTTTCTTCTGTTTTTTACTCAAAATATCCATCAATTCGAAGTAAACAGTTTCCGAATTTATCCTTGCACAGTTAAGAGCGTGTGGGAAGGTGCAACTATCACCATCTTCGATTTCTTTAAATTTTAGATGTGGGAGAGAACTTTCGATATCTATTACTTCTCTTCCTAAAATCCTTCGAGGAAAGCTTTTTTCTCTTTCCCATAAACCACGATTGCATCGGAGTGATTACAATTTGTAAGCAATATGTTTGGCAAATGCGATTGGGGAAGATATTCTCGTGCCTCGTAGGTCACATAGTTGTATCTTGAACGCCAGATGGAGCATGGATTAAATCCTTTGTAAAATTGAAATCCGCTGGTTTTTGAAAAAAGTAAGATGCACGAACTCCAAACCCGCAGATGGCTAATTCTTTTACAAACTCTTTATCGGTACCTGTTTGGTAACCAAAATAATCAACAACTAAAATATTTTTCTTGTTTTTTAACGCATCCATAATTTAAGAAAAATTTTATGCTGCTCAGACGAATGATACTTAGCGAATGATATTTGGAAATGTGGTGAAAATATTTAACTATGCAAATCGTTTTAAAACTCCCGACGATTCTACTTTTCAGATTAAAAAGTAAACGGAAATGCATTTCCAAGGCTGTTTTTAAACCGCATCATTGTTTTAATGTTCCTCGACCGACTTTTTCTCAAAGATGCAATCTGAGTTAATTTAATATTAACCAAGATATATCTTTTAAATTTGCAAATATAAACACATTGCAATTCGATTTAAAAGTTTTAAAGTGAGGTGTTCAAATGGTTGAATCTGGAAGTATTACTGTTACCTGAAGTTGCTTTTTTAAATTTTATATTACATCATCTATAATTATTCACTTAAAAATGCATCTAAACAATTGAAGGGTAATCATTAGAGCGCTACATTGTAACAATTTTATAATAACAATGCAGTTTTCTTTTTTTTTTTGCGCAAGGAAAGATATAAAAATCAGACAAACTCGGAAAAATTTATCAGTCAACTTTCATAAAGTTTGCTACTTTTTTCCAAGTTGAAAAACATTTAACGTAAGTATTTTTTTAAAATTAATTTTGATAAGTGTTTGATGTGAATTTTTTTCCTAAGAATGTCGTATCATTTGAATCCAGTTCCGTCGACCTCCAAAACACATACTTTTTCTGCTGAACCTTTAGACAACCGAATAAAGCAAATTAACGAAGGAAGAAATCGGAGGACATTCAACATCAGCGATTTACAACCAGGCCTTCAATACGTTGTTCATTCGATTGAACGAGTTGAAAGTAAGAATAAGGACTGGGGCAATTGTCTTCGATTAACATTCCTCGACGAATTTGGTGAGTTTTTTGTTTACCTACCGAAAGAATATAACGAAGGATTTTTAGAGGAAGATTTGTGTGCTGTGAATGAGGGGAAGATTCTTCTTGGTTTAACTTACAATAGAACCGAAGGGCGGTACAATAAAAGATTTTTTACTCTCGATGTAATTGAACCGACACCGCAACAACAACAACAACAACAACAATCAAACTTGTACGATATTATAAACACAGCAATTCCCCAAAACACCACCACAGCAAAATTTTTTACAAATTTACATCAAACTCAACCTCCTCAGGCAAAAAGAAAAAAGGTTAAAACAAATTTAAATAATGTATAGAAATCATCGGTGTAATATATGCGGTATTTTATTTTCGAGAGCTTTTAATTTAAACCAACATTTATATCAAGATCACGGTATTGTTACAGGAGAAGGCGCGAAAAAAATTAGTTCTTTAAATGGCTATTTTTCCACTCTTGAAATAACACCCGATAATTCGGAAAAGTGTGATTTAAAAATTTTTTTTGCTAAAAAATTTAATGCAATTTTTTCATACATCGCCGAATATTTGCCCAGGAAATGGAACGTATCTTTATCTGTTTTATTTTACAAGTATATTAAGGGGGATGAGATAATTTCAAAGGAAGTATTTTTTAACTCCCAGATGTATAGTACATACACTAAAGCTGAGGTTGAAGAAGAATGTCTAGAACTTTCAGAATTTTTTGAGGAATGTGTAGACTCCTTCGTCAACCTCGGATCGGGGTGGTTATTTGGTAACATAAATAAATGTTGGATTAAATTATGTAAATATCAACCATTTGGTGCCAGATCTTACATTCCAACACCCTTAAAAATATCCAACTCCAATTACAAAATTTTAAATATTAGAAATAAAGACAATTTTTGTTTCAAATATTGCATTTTAGCCAGTTTACACCCGGTGAAAATTCATCCCGAAAGACCTCAAAAGTATAAAGATTGGTTTGACGAATTAAATTTTAAGGGGATTGATTTTCCAGTGACAATATCTGATATCGCAAAATTTGAAAAATTAAACAACATTTCGGTTAATGTTTATGGCTACGAAAAAGTTTTGTTTCCCATTAGAGTAACAAAATTAGATTGCCCTCATCACGTTGACCTTTTATTATTAAAAGACACACAAGATGTGGAAAAAACACATTACTGTTTACTTAAAGATTTAAACGCGTTAAATTTTAAATTTTCCAAACACCATGGAAAAAAATATTCTTGTAGGCTTTGTCTTCAAACATTTTCCTCTGAAAGAGTTTTGGAAAAACATAAAAAAAATTGTAATAAACCACAAAGAGTCACAATGCCGAATTTCAACGAAAAAGCTCAATTTAGCGGGATTAAATATATGGTTGAAGTTCCGTTTTTATATTTTTGATTTCGAAAGTCTAATTTTACCTTTTGACCCCGAAACAGGCAAGTCAGATCACATTCCGTGTGCATATTGTTTTATCATAATAACAGGGAAGGGGGAATTGTTTGAAATTGAGGGTCAAAGAATTTTTAGTTATAGAGGGGAAAATGTAGTTGAACATTTTTTACAACAAATATTAAAAGTCGAGGCGGTGTTAAGCCCTTTATTAAATTATCATAAAGAATTAAACATGACCGAGGAAGATGAACGCTCTTTTCAAAAAGCCGAATTTTGCGTTCTTTGTAAAGGGCTTTTTGATTATGAATCTGAAGATATTAATGATAAAAAGGTGAGGGGACACAATCATGTGACAGGTAAATATCATGGAGCGTTTCATTCGGATTGCAATTTAGCTTACAGAGCGGTAGATTTTATTCCAATTATTGGTCATAATATAAAAAACTATGATACACATCTTATAATGCAAGAACTAGGAAAAATTAAAGATAAAAAATTGAAGTGCATAGCCCAGAATTTTCAAAGGTACATAACATTTTCAATTGGTAATTTGAGATTTTTAGATTCTTTTCAATTTTTACCTTCTTCCCTGGATAAGTTGGTGCAAAACTTGGTTAAATCTAATTGGAATTTTCCTATATTGACGGCCTTAGAACGAGACCCTGTTAAAAGACAGCTTTTTTACAGAAAGCAGTGTTTCCCGTATGAGTATGTAGATTCAGTTTCTAAATTTGAGGAAACCAGTTTGCCCCCGATAGAACAATTTTATAGTCGTTTAACCCAGGAAGGTGTTTCACAAGAGGATTATGATCATGCAAAATTAGTTTGGGAAACATATAATTTAAAAAATTTGGGGCAGTTTTTAGAATTATATGTGATAACAGATACAGTACTTTTAGCAGAGGTAATGTTGTGTCATAGACGCAATTGTTTGACATATTTTGGTTTAGATCCACTACATTTCGTATCAACCCCTGGTTTCACATATCAAGCATTTTTAAAGTTTTCTATGGTTCAAATTGATTTGTTGACGGACATAGACCAATATTTATTCATTCAAAAAGGTATGAGAGGTGGTATAGCCACTGTATGTAATAAAAGATTTGCTAGAGCCAATGACCCTAGAATTCCGAAATTGTTTAACCCCAACGAGCCCCCGTCTTCTATTCTTGCCCTTGATAAGGTCAACCTTTACGGTCGTGCAATGATGGAACCTCACGCTTTAAAACATTTTCGATTTTTAAGCGATGAAGAAGTGAAAAATTTTGATGTGCTATCTATTCCCTGTGACAGTAAAAAAGGCTATATACTTAGCGTTGATTTAGAATACCCAGATTATTTACACGACGATCATAATATGTATCCGCTGGCATGTGAAAGTAAAAATATAACATTTGATATGCTCTCTGATTACTCCAAAAATATATTAGAAAAATTCAATTTGAAGGCGTTAAAAAAAAATTATAAATTATTACCAAATTTGTATGAAAAAAAAGATTATGTATGTCATTATCGCAATTTACAGTTTTATTTAAAAAAGGGTTTGAAACTTGTAAGAATAAATCAAATTTTAGAGTTTACACAGTCGAGATATATTGCCCCCTACGTTACTTTTAATACAGAACGAAGAAGGAACGCCGTTTCGGAGTGTGAAAGGGATCTATTTAAATACAATGTTAATAGTTTATTCGGTAAATTTTGCGAGAAACTAGACAATAGAGTTAAGATTGATTTGGTTACTAGCGAAAAAAAAGCTCGAAGGCTGGTGACCTCGCCGGCTTTCAAAGACTTTAAAATTTATAATGAAGAGTTTGTGGCTACCCAATCATTCTTAACTAACTTAAAATATGATAGACCCTGTGTCATTGGATTTACCATATTAGAACTAAGCAAATTATTTATGTATGAATTCTTTTATGATTATTTACTTCCAAAATTTAAAAATCGATTAAATCTGCTTTTAACAGATACAGATTCTTTTATCGTTCACATTCAAAGTCCTAATATTTTGAAAGAACTTCAACCTGATATTGGTGAACATTTTGACACTTCAAATTTTCCGAAAGATCACTTTATGTATGATGAATGTAATAAGGGAGTTGTAGGCAAGATGAAGATTGAATTTCCCACCGATGAAATATTAGAATGTGTTGCACTCAGAGCGAAAATTATTCTCTTAAATTGCATCGGATAATGAAAAAAAGTAGCTAAAGGATGTGTAAGATCCACTATTAAACATCATTTGACATGAGAAATATAAGAAACTTTATTTAATAAAACAATAAGAAAAGAAGTATGAACAGAATAGGATCAAAAAATCATGTAGTTTCTACTTTTAGCGAGGAAAAATTTGTTTAAGCCTTATGATGATAAAAGATACTACCTTGGAGAATTGGTATTGACAGTTTAGCTCACGGTCATAAAGATATAAAAAAATTTGAAAATAAAATACCGCAAAATGATAGTAGTAGTGATGATGAAGTATTTGATACTTTAATTAAGAAAATATATTTTAATTTTAGGTTAAATTATGAAAAAATGATTTTTGGTGTGGGTATTAATTAAGAAAAATGTATTGTATTTAATTTTAAGTGATAGATTTAAGGTGATGGGTTTAAATAAGAAAAATTATTTAATAGTTTAATTAAAAAAATGATTTTTGTGGGGGTATTAATTAAGAAAAATGTATTGTATTTAATTTTAAGTGATAGATTTAAGGTGATGGTTTAAATAAGAATAGGTAATTTAATATAATGTTTTATGTTTAAGGTGGTGGGTTTTATAAGAGAATAATGTTTTTAAATTTTATTTAATATAATGTTTTATTAATGTAAACAATTTTTATTTTGAAGACTCGAAGTATACCTTTCCTTTGTCCACAACAGATAGGAAGATTCGATTGATCGTATTAGGTGCTATTATTAAAATAATTGTTAATTCTTTAATCCAATTCATAAAGCATAATTTAATAAATGGGGAGGAAGATACGATGGTTAGTACCAAACATTAAGGAAGCCATCTAACAGTCGGTCTGTCTTTACTGTCTGTCTGTCTTTACTGTCTGTCTGTCTTTAGTGTCTGTCTGTCTGTACTGTCTGTCTCTCTGGGGTATTAATTATGCTCATAATTCTGCTCAGGGGGCTTGTCGAGAATGGTTATCTGATTCGTATGACCTATATTTTATTCGTCATATGTGAAGAAGAATGTTAAAACTAAAGAGTAATTTTTAAAATTTATTTTAATATATACATTATATTTCAGAATAATCGCAAGACAGTAAAGGTATCAAACGATATTTTAGGTTTTTCACTATGTCTCTTTCTATATGTTCCTTGTGCTGATAAATTTTATTGAATTCTCGCGATAATAAAGTGATATACGGTGGGTTGCCATAACCATCGTCTTCATCAAATCTTCTGATGCAATTAATAAAGCGAAGATGTCCTGAGAGTATTTCCACTTTAAAGAATCCTCCTCCGAATCCACAGCAGCTTCTCGTCATAATCGTAGTTATTTTCATCCACCACATCTTCTTCTTCAATTTTTGTTCCTCTCATATATTCACCATATAATTGTGTTGATACCATTTGAATCTTTTCTTTTTTCCATTAGCTCTGAAAATAATTTATCTCTTTTCCTCTCCCCATGCTCCTTAATTTTTTTCTCAGGATAAAAGCTCTTGTTTGACCAAGTCAATGCTGCTTTTGTATTTTTGCACATTTTTTTCTCGTATTGCATCATTTTGAAGTTTTAAAATGCGTGTGATAAGCTCGAATTCTTGCATAAGTTTTGTCCACTCGATACGGTTAAAATAATCTCGCTGTTTTCAATTTGCAAAACAATTATAACCTCGCCTGCGCGAAACTCCACATTGAGAGTAAAATTCGACCCGATGTTGTAAATACGTGTTTCCATTTCTGTCTGTCTCTGTGCTTTTAATCAAATGATTTGAATAATTTGATTTTTTAAAATTTAATTTGCATTTATATGCTCTATAAAGAATGTATTAGGAGAGGAAGATTCGATTGGTCATATCAGGCGCTATTATTAAACAATAGATTGTTATCTCTTGAAGAAGAGAAAAAGTTTGCTACATTTCAATGCATAATTTCATGATAAATATTATGCAGTTATTTTATAGATATGGGAGATAAAATAAAAGATGTTACATTGTCACACTTCAAATTAAAGAATTATCATGCGTATGGGAGTGTATTATATAACCTAGAATTAATGAAAATGCATATGTAATACCTTCCACCATATTTTCTATACGGACCGGTGATCAGGCTATTTTTCACAAGGTCTATCTCGCGTAGCTTTTTCAGTTTTCGTTTAGTCTTTCATACAATAAATCGTTTTCAAAAATATGGAACCTATTGGTGAAAATTGTAAAAGGTGCAAAGTCTATACAATCCGCGAAAAAAATTGGGTTTATAACATTCCATTTGCTAAAAGACGAGAAAATTGGAATGGAAATCTTCTTTTTTGTGAAGAAGGCGGGTGTAACAAGCTAATTGAGAAAGGAGGAACGATCGAAAGTGCGCTTGCTGCCTTAAAAAAATATCGAAAATCAGATCAACAACTTTTCCTCATTATCGATGCTTTTTTGTTGTACCACCCTTTATGTGATGATAATAAGCAAAAATATGTTAAGTCGATTTATGTAAAGGATGTTTTTTCTAAGCTGAAACACCCCAATATTTATTTCAAAGCATTAATAAAGCGAATAATTAATTTTGAACATCCTTGTGAATGTGTTACATTTGATAGAAGAAATCAGGCGAAGGTTGAACATCGAATACGAATTTATTCGCAGAGTAAAATTCCAACTTTGGAGGAGATTTCCTACAGAACGATTCATCATGATCCAAAAATTGTGTTGAAAGAAAATGCCGACGAAACGTTTTTGGAAAAGGATGGAAGGGCAATATGAGTTTTTTCGAAAAAAAATGAAGACGAAAATAAATCAATAAGGGGTTATGGTTATGGTTGTTTCTATAAGGGTTTCTTATCTTCTAACTCTAGCAGCGATAGTGATTGTGATAATAATGTTTATGATGAGATGGTTCGCCAACTTAAAAATTGTATCTCCAAAAACCTGGATAAATCAGACAGTGAATCTGAGGAATTTACCGATTCGGAAGATGAAAGAATTTTTAAAAAAGAATTTGAAAAAATTTGTGGTTTTTGTTATAATGTTTAAATTTTAATTTAATGATCTCTCTGTGTAAAAACTTTTCTTGTCTTATTCATAATATTTAGCAATCCCTGTTTCGTGATAGTGTGATGTGCATAAAAAAAAGAGCAATTGCATTCATATGCCCTATAAAGAATGTATTAGGAGAGGAAGATTCGATTGGTGGGATTACTTAGATATTATAATCAATTATTTTTTTTTTTTTTTGTTAAAATGATGATTTAATTAAAGCAAAAGTCAAGGTGGTTACCCGGTTTAATATGTTAATTTTTTCGTTGAAAGCAAAAGTGATGGTGGTTGCATTGCTGGGAATGTTGATTCATTTATTCAAGATCGTTGATTGGTTTATTATGTATTTTTGAATTAAATCATGTTTTCTTTTGGTGAAAATTTGTTTGAAAATATAAAAATTTTACCTCCGGAAATTAAAATGATTTTGTTAGATAAGTTATATGTTATTGATAAGGCCCGGGCGATGTTCTTAGAATTAATATTTTTTAGATCTTCCTCGCTTATTGAGGAATTTCTTAAAGAAAATAAAAGTAAACTAAAATTTTTGATTTACCTTTCAATTTTGAAGTACTAAGAGCGCCGGAAAAAACTAGCAACTTATTGTTGCCATGAAATGGAACAAATTAAATACATGTATGATATGTGCAGGAGAATTAGACGGGAAAATGGTAGGTACTTAATGAAAAAGAATTGGAGAAAAGAGAAAAACTAGAACTAAATCCGTGGGAGCCAATTTTACTTTTATTCGGAAACGAAAATCATTATGGAGAATAGGATATAAGTGAGTGTCTCTTTTGAAAGGGAAATGGGTATTTCTATCGTTAATAAATTGTTTCTTTTTAATTAGCCATCAAAACTCTGCACAAATTTGGAGAAAAAGATAGATGTGCCTTCAAAGTGATTTGGATTTTTGTAAACTAATCAAAGCAATTTCATTTTTGTAAGCTAATTAAAATATAAATTATTTTTATAAACAATTAGAGTGTTATATTTTTTATATCCATTTACGCTATTGGAAAATCATGCATCTTAATCTAGTAGAAAAATCAAACGCTGTTGATTGCAGTCTTTAAAATAGTATGTGTTTGGAAGATGCGACGCTCCCGACATTTGAGAAATATTATTTTTTTATTCCCTAGGAAAATGCATTTAGCGTTGTCAAGGTTGCTGTGATTTGGATATGCTAGTTAAATATATTTATAAACAATTAATTTTTTCATATCCTCAAACCAATGAAAGTGACGATTTATTTATTGTTTTTTTTAAAGACCTTTTTTCATTGTCCACCAACGGATAAAACCAAGTAGGAATATTCGATTGATCATATTAGTTGGTATTATTGAGCAATAGATTATTGTTAAATCATAGGGCATATATTTTAATAAATTTAAAAACCAAATTCCCAGATTTTTTGTGTCATCGAAAAAGTATTAAAAAGGAAATAGTGTAAATCAAAGAGATTGAATAAATAAAATGATTTAACATAAAAGAGTCGAATATTTGGAGAAACGATAAATATTTTGTAAGCTAGTTAAATATATTATTTCTATTAACAAGTAAAAATTATTGCACCTTGGTGATATTATTCAAAGCGACAAATGACAGTAGAAAAAATCTCATAGGGCAATTAGTTTCTTTAAAGCAACCTGTGTTTGGAATCGAGCGCTATTAATTCACTCGGAAATGCGTTTACTGTAATGGTTGCATTACCTAGTTTAATATATTATTTCATTGTTGTGTTAATTTTTTCATATTTGTTAAAAGCAAAAGTGATGATATAATTAAGATTCTTGGAAATGCATTACCTAGTTTAATATAAACAATTAAACATCGTTGAAGCGATGGGAATGCACTCGGAAGGTTACCTAGTTTATTATGTTAATTAAAGCAAAAGATGCATTTGCGAAAATCAAGGTAGCAAAAAAGATATGCGTGGCGCTCACGGGGCGTGACAACGAGATGCATTTGCGAAAATCAAGGTAGGTGCTCACGGGGCGTGACAACGTGCGAAAAAGATAAGCGCGCGTGGGAACGTGTAGTTGCACCATATTGCGAAATTTTTGTCCGGCGCCTGGCGGGATAGGGATTTTACATGGAGAAAGTGGCGTCGTGGGTCGGAAGTGTCGTGGTGAGCCCAAATCATAACTACTGTCTTCAATTGGGACAAACAAATACTTTGTTTGCCACTTGATATAAGTGAAAGGGGTGCTGTTGAATTTAGTAAAAGTAGCACATTTCTTCAGCAGCAAAATCAGAATAGGTTTTTTTTGTCAAAAATAGCATTGCTTTTGTATTAGGTGCGTTTGAAGGCAACGGAAATAGACCAAAAAAGTGGCTACGTCACATCCGCCTTCCCCTCCGCGCCATATTGGTTGTTTACACCGGGTTTTTTGGGGTTTTTTAAAAACGAAAATCACTCAAAAAATTATCTTAATCATTTTAAATAGTTACATCAATTTTTTTTACTCTAAATTAAATTTTATAATTCTCATAAATTACTTTGTTAAAACTGCTATTGAATATTATTAGGCCTTTTCTGTCTAAGTGTTTTATTTGCAGATGAAACTTTTTTTTTTTTTTTGTAACATGGTTAGGTTATGTTTAATTTTATATTAATATTATTTTGTAGGGAATGCAACTGACTTCAAATGTTTTACTGTTAGGCGATGAATTGAAAATAAAAAAATTTCAATTGTTTTCTTTAGGAAAGAAAGAAAAGTTTCTTTTTTTTTTTTGTCATTATTAATATACAAGTACATTTTTCTTTTATTACTGCAGCAGACTGGTTCGACTGGCTGTTGATTTTCAAATATAATAACATAATAAAATCTCCTAAAAAGAGAGAGAAATAAATTGATTTAGTACGGTATGTAGGTTAACAATTTAAAGTCATGTGAGGGTGGGAAAAATGCATAATGAAAATCAAATGCTGAATTTGTCGAGATGTAGTAAAATTTTTTTTTTTTTTAAATCACAGTCGAAAAGATAAAGTTCCAAGATGCTAGGGCATTATTTCCCCTTAGCATTGGAGAAATAATCTGCAAATAAATTTTTTATTATTTCCATAGAGATTGCCTTCCTTGTAGCCATTTACTGCCTACAAATAAACAAGTAAACAATCAAAATGATTGCTATCATACATTTCTACCAGCTACTCATAGCAACAAGTTAATTGTAAAATAATTCATCACTTAGACGAACCTTATTAATAATAATAATAGCTAAGACGACAGTATAACCTCATTCTTCCTCATCATCACCAAATGACGAATTATAAATTAAATACGTTTAACACTTCGAAATAGAAGCCAATATATATTTCCAGTTTCTTATAGTAGCGAGTTAACTATAAATAATTGCAAGTTTTCTATTATTTCTTCCGTAAAAATCAAATAATAATGAAATGCAATATCGTTCTAATGCACTATGGGAACCAAGGGAACCACGTTTAAATTTCGCGGTGTAAACAGCCAATATGGCGTCGAGGGGAAGGCGGATGTGACGACACACTTTTTTGGTCTATGTGTAAAGAACACCATCTTCTGCAGTTTTTTTTTTTTTTTACTCTCTAAGCTGTTATATGTCTATGGTTTAAGTTAAGTTGGCTAGACTGTATCGAGAGCTCGTTCATTATAATAAATAAAGCTAGTTAAAAGACATCACACGTTTATTTATTTCTTTCATCATATTAACATGATATAACATGGCGCAGTCGCGGAAATATTATAGAGAAAGGACTTAAGAACGCTTAAATTAAAGTAAAAATGTGAAAACGGTGATAGATTGTATAAATATCGAAAAAAAAAAAAAGGGGTGACGCAACATCATGGCTCAGGTGATGCAATTTCATCTACCGGCACCCTTGGATTTAACGTCGGCGAACCTTGCAAATAATTGGAAACGATTTAAACAACACTTGAATATTTATATGAAAGCTACGGAATTGGACACAAAAACAGATGCTAGAAAAATTGCGGTTTTGTTGAACATAATTGGCGAGGATGCTGTGAAGATATACAACACCTTTGGCCTAGATGATCCAGCAACCACATATGATGATGTTTTAAAGAAATTTGGGGAGTATTGTGAGCCAAAGAAAAACACTTTGCATGCTAGGTATGTGTTTCTAGAAAGAAATCAAAAAGAAGATGAACCTTTTGAAAAGTTTTTAACGGATGTGAAAGAATTAGTGAATATGTAATTTTCAAAATGAGAATGAGGCTCTCAGGGACAAATTAGTGTTCGGTACAGCAGACAAGGAAACCCAAAAGAGCTGATTAAGAAGGAGATCCTGAATTAAAAGACGTTATTGAATTGTTGAGATTTGCAGAAGTAAATAGGAATCATTTAACTGAGATGAACAAAAACGGTGACAAGGAAGAAAAAAAAGTACAAGAGAAAGCATTGGAGAATGATTCATAAAATTACAAGAAAACCTACAAACCACAATTCAACAAAACAGGAAAGCCTAAAAAAAGTCATGACAACAGGAAGCCAGATGAAAAATGTACAAGATGTGGATATCCGAAGCATGAGGACAGGAATAATGCCCAGCATTAGGAGAAACTTGTGCAAAATGTCAAAAGAAGGATCACTACGCTAGACAATGTTTTTCAGACATAAGTAAACCGGATCCAAGACCGTATAAAAAAAAGCAACCGGATAACCAACAAGGAAATCAGGATAGGAGACCCAGAGAGTCGCCCACAAAACTTCCAGAAGTCAAATTTTCAACAGTTCGACATTCAACACAACACGCCCACCTGAATTACAACAAATGGAAATGGATTGGCTTTAGCTGCTGAGGAGTATTATTGTGCATCAGTCAACAGGGTTGGTCATTATGGTGTAAACAATTTCATGGATCCCTCACCAGCATGGTATGAAATATTGTACTCGAAGACAAATTAGACATTAATTCAAGCTAGATCCAGGGGCGGATGTAAGTACATTACCAGTTAGATATTTTGAAAATTAAAAAAGAATGTCCTGAATTAAGCAAAACCTATCCAACATTGTCAACCTTAAGGGTTGGAACGGTTCAAAAACAGAGGTGCTAGGAATCATTTTTCTTAATGTTAAGATAGGAAATCAGAAAAAAAAAGAGCCTTTCTTTATAGCCGGTGGCGATGAAGCCATTCCCTTGTTTAGTAGAGATGCTTGTATGAGATTTGGTTTAGTCCAAAGAATTCCAGTTCATGAAATAAATGACAATGAATTGAGTGATAGTGAAAAAGAAAAAAAGAAACTTATTAATGAGAATATTGATTTATTTACTGGTATAGGTAAATTTAAAAATCCATACAAGATTAAATTGAAAGAAAATCATAATCCCATTAGCTTGCCTCCTAGGAGATTACCATTTGCTGTTAAACCAAAAGTAAAAGATGAACTGGTTAGATTAAGAAAATTAGGTATTATAGAAGAAGTATGAAGCATCGGAATGGGTTAATCGTTTAGTGGCAGTTGAAAAGCCCGACGGGTATATTAGAATTTGTATTGATCCCCATTATTTAAATGAGGGATTGTTAAAGAATATTTTGTAATCCCATCCCCGGACGAGTTAAAAGCCAAAATTAAAGGTGCTAAATACTTTGCCAAACTGGATTTGAGCAACTCGTTCTGGCATGTGGAACTGGACGAAAATAGCTCCAAATATTGTACCTTTTCGAGCGAATTCGGAACATTTCGATTTAAAAGATTGCCCTTTGGATTGAATATAAGCTCGGAAGTTTTCCAGAAATACTTGATGAAATTTTTGGACATTTGCTAGGAGTGTTTATTTATGTCGATGATTTATTAATCTTTGCAGACACAAAGAAGAGCTAGATAGACGTTTAAAAGAGTTTTTGATATAGCTAGACAAAATGGAGTTAAATTTAATGAAAAGAAATTTCAATATATGCCTTCCAAAGTAGAATATTTAGGACATATTTTAGGTGAAGGAACAATTGGTCTAGATGTTGAAGCAGTAAAAGCTGTTCTTGAATACAGAACCCCTCTAATAAAGATGAATAAGAATTTTTTAGGATTCGTTAATAGTTTTCGGGAATATATCCCAAAATCGCTGAAATTACTTCACCGTTACGCATGCTACTAAAGCATGATGTATTTTTAGTTGGCAAAAAGCACAGATTGATGCTTTTGAAAAGTTAAAAACGCTTGTGTCAAGTAAACCCGTTTTGCATACTTATGACATAGATAAGCCGTTAACAATACAAACGGACGCGTCTCAAAATGGAATAGGATGTGTCTTACTACAAGATGGTAAGCCGATATCATACGCGTCCAGGGCATTAACTGTAAACGAGCAGAATTTTGGCCAGATCGAAAAAGAATTCCTTGCGATTTTGTTTGCTTGTAAAAGATACCATCAATTCATTTATGGAAGACACACCATAGTTCAAACTGATCATTTGCCTTTGCTCTCAATAATGAAAAAAAAATCTCGAAGATTCCTTCAACTCGTTTACAAAGAATTAAATTAAAGTTAGGTATTATGACATAGAATTACAGTTTGTACCAGGTGCTAAAATGCACATTGCAGATGCTTTAATAGATCTTGTAGTACTCCTAGTTAGTTACGAACCCATTGATCCTGAATTACAAGACATGGTGCATTCGTTGAATATTTCAAATGAAGTAGAAAATAAATTAAAGGAAGCCACTAAAGCTGACAGTACTTCAAATTTATTAAAATATTATTTTAAAAATGGTTGGCCACATTATGATCAGCTATCAACGAATTAAAAAAATATTATCAGATAAGGTATGAGATTTATGAAGAAATGATTTATTATTTTTGGGAGATAGATTAATTGTTCCAAAAGTATGCAGAAGGAAATTTTAGGTAAATTACATGATTCGCATTTTGGGGTAACCAAAACCCAAGCTAGAGCTAGACAACTGTTTTATTGGACAGGAATTAATGAAGAAATTGTACAGTATATAAAAAACTGCACAGTGTGCTCGGAATTGCTCGTAATAATGTTAAGGAACCAATGCTCTTGCGGGAACAACCCAAAAGACCATTTCAATATGTAGCTTGTGATATTTTAGAAGAAGATAGAAAAAATTATTTAGTGCTAGTTGATTATTATACAAAATGGATTGAATTGCATCCCATTAAAACAAAGGAAGTAAAGTCAATCATTCCTGCTTGAAACAAATATTTAGTAACTTTGGGGTTCCAAATAAACTTTATGCAGATAATAATCCTTTTAATTCTAAAGAAATGAAACAATTTAGTGTAGACTGGAATTTTGAGTGTGTTTATTCTGACCCGCACCATCACCAAAGTAATGGTCTCGCGGAAAAAGCAGTCGGAATTGTAAACTGATTTAAAGAAGAGTAAAAAATTGAATACTGATTATTTCAAAATGTTGCTAGAATTTAGAAACACTCCGGTAGCAGGTACTAATTATACTCCTACTCAGTTAATGATGAGCAGATTATGTCGTACAGATCTGCCGATAAAAGACAGGCAATTAAAACCTTCAGTTGTAAAGAATTTTAAGAAAACGCTAGATCAAAATGCTAACAGGGCTAAGTATTATTATGATAAAGGCTCGAAAGTTTATTCACACAAGTATAAAGTTGGAAACATGGTGTATTACAAAACAGATCTTAAAAAAGCTTGGCGAAAAGGTCGTATAGAAGGTTTCGGTCCCGGTCCAAGGACGATCCGATTACTTAGTGACAAAGGTCACTTAATAAAAAGAAACAGAGTATTTATAGCTCCTTGTCCAGTAACGATCAAAGAAAAATCTAATCCTGTTAAAGTTTGTGAAAAGAAAGAAACCGAAAACAAAACTTGTAACAAAATAATAAGTATTTTTGTCGAAAACGATAATAGTCAAAATGTCAATGCTCGTTCAGTAAGTAGTCAAAATGTCAGTGCTAGTTCAGTAAATAGTCAAAATGTCGATGCTAGTTCAGTAAATAGCCAAAATCTCGATGCTAGTTCAGAAAAAGTCAAGTGATGATATAACGATGCTAGTTACCAAGATGATGAAAATCTAGATAGTGACGACGAAGGTAGTCAAAACAACAATTTAGATAGCGATGACGAAGAAAGTCAGGACGAAACTACATAAATAATAATTTGTTAAATGCGACATTATTAGATCACAATTATTATTCATGTTTAAATATCGTAGGTAACGAAGAGCGAAACCATTCGACTCCAATTTCGGAGATAGAAAGCTCGAGCAGAGAGAAGAGACAAAGATTTTCTAACACTAGACTTAGAGATTATGTATTAGACTTAAGTGATATTGATTTTGAATGATTTAATTAGTTTTAAGCAACAAATGTATAGTTTGTAATTTTTATAGTTTGTAAGTTTTATAAAAAAAAAAAAAAAAAAAAAAAAAAAAAAAAAAAAGAAACATGTTATATGTCTATGGTTTAAGTTAAGTTGGCTAGACTGTATCGAGAGCTCGTTCATTATAATAAATAAAGCTAGTTAAAAGACATCACACGTTTATTTATTTCTTTCATCATATTAACATGATATAACATAAGCACAATCAGATATTTATCAGTTTAATGCAATAATTTTAACCCGAAGAATTTTTCCTCATTAGCTATATTAAGAAATTCAAATATATCTGTACTAGATTTTCTTTACCAGATTCTCAATGACTAGCATCTCATATCCGGTCTTTTTGTCGTGGTTTTAGACAATTTGAATACAACGTACATTTAACGAAGTTAGGTTATACTTCGTAAGTAATAACTTTATAAAAAGAACATTAATTTTATGAAGTTTTCTCCGTGAAATGTTCTGCGGTAAAAGTAAAACTATTATAAAGCCAAAGGAAAAAGAAAAAATTATAATTATGAAGAAAAAGCTCCGTAAAAATCATAATAATGGTAGTAAATGTCAGATACCAAGACCGTGTCTTCAAACTGGCATTAATTATTGCAAAAATTTGACAATTCTTGATTTGGTTTGTATTGATTATTTTAGATGATTTTCGTCTCAATTTTCTGACAATAATTTTAATTAATTCTAGGAAGATCCACAAAATGCGTGGCTTGGTAAAATTATGAGTATGGCACCTACTGTTACGTACCAAGTTCCCTATGTTTTATTAGCCATACAAGCAGATGAGGCTTTTTACCATAAAGCTAAAAAACATTGTGAAATGATTGAAAAAGTTTTTAATGACTTTGAACAATTTCAATCTGTGAGTGTAAAATTGTTTGGGTCAGCTAAAACAGGTTTGGCCTTAAAAGGCAGTGATGTGGACCTTTTTGCTGAATTTGGTAAGCATACTATATGTTTCTTTTCATCTTAAAGCTCTTCGCCAATATTTTAAATGATTTTTGATGATTGAAATGATTTTGTAAATGTCTTGTGATTGTAGTGCTTAGCTTATGTGCACTTTTTGCAAATGAGAATAAAGCCGTAAGCTAAGCATTGCTTATTTATCAAAGTAGTATGAGGAAATCATTTGTGCTGGTATTTGTTTCAGGAGATGATAATTTTAAAACAGAGATCCGTATCGTTATCCTAGAGTGCCTGTTAAAGGCCCATGATTTTGCTGAGGAAGTTATTGCAATCAAAGGAGCCATTCCTAGTCTAAAATATAAAGTTTCTAATACACCTTTTAAGATTGCAATTAAGAATGGAATTAGCAAATATAACAGTTATCTGATCCGATATCTTGTCAGTCTGGATGAAAGGTAGATGCTTCATGATTTTTAACTTTAACAAAATGTAAAATTTTCTTTTTCTTTTCAGAATTAAAGCTTTAATCGTTATTTTAAAGTTTTGGTTGAAAAAACAAGGATTATTAAACAAAGAAATGATCAGCAGCTATGCGCTCACTCTTTTGGTTGTCTTCTATCTGCAGCAATTAGCCAATCTATTAATTTATCCGATTTATAAATTACAAAATACATTCAGACCAATAATAGTTGACGGTTGGAATGTCGCCTTTGCCACTTTAGCTACAAATCTAAAATGTGAATTAAATTTTTTTGATTTGTTGAAAGGTTTTTTTAAGTTCTATTCGAATTTTGATTATGAAAATGATGTCATTTGCCCTTATGTAGGAGTAGCAGTTCCAAAAAATATTATAGACATACCAGATTTACTGCCAAAGCATTTTTCAATGTACAAAAAAAATTTTTCAAAGGATCAGAGATGTGTATTTTGGTGTTCAAGTGTTTTATGTGTTCAAGATCCTTTTGTACATGTCAGTAATGTCACAGAAAACATGAATGGTGAGTTAACAGCTCACTTTAGAGATGTGTGTAAGTTAGCATATTGCATTTCCGAAAAGGAAATTTGTACACACATTTTTTTGAAGAATTATTTATGCCGGTTCTCTTAAATTTTCCAGTTTGAAAATTTTTCTTTGCTTTATTTTATATCTAAAGAGGTATTTAAGTGAACTTCCAGATAAAATATTTCAGGCCTTTTTTTTAAAAATTAGATTTGATAAAAAGAAATGGATTTGGTATCCATAAATGTACAGTATTTTTAAAAATTAACTACATTTGTGCTTTGTAAAAAACGAATGAATTTGCAATTTTTTTTCTTTTTTGTTTTACCTCACTGCATAACTCTGATCTCAGAAGGTTTTAAGATTTAATTTTATAACAAGAAACAAAAAAAAAAGTTTTAATTGTTTTGTTTTGTTCATTTTATGATGATATTTTAATTATTTTAGAAGAGCTGTTTGATTTTTGTAAGTTAGAAAGAATTTCTATTTTGTCATTATTCGTAAATTTGTTAGTTAGGAATTAAAGGCTACCTCTGTTTGTATCTATTAAAATTGATCTACAGACTACGCACAAAATTTTTAAAAAATAGAAATAATAATTAATAAAAAATGAAATAGGAAAATACAAACTACAACTACAAATTACCTATTACCTATTTTGTTACTATTGTAGTTAGTGGTTCGTAGTTTGCAGTTTGTATTTTCCTATTTCTTTTTTATTAATTCTTTTATTTTAGTTTTAAAAAAAAAATTTATTTCGTAGTTCGTACTCTGTAGAACAATACTTTACTACAATACTTTTCTAATACTATTATAATAATACTTGTAGAACAATTTTAATAATAGATTCAAACCTGTATAGCCGGAATTAGAAGTTTAAAGAGGTAGAAAAAGGTCAGTGTATGAAAATTAGTTTCACTATTTTTGCAAGATTTTTTTGCAACAATATACTTCCTACATTTCAAAAAAAGAAAAAAGATTTTAATGTAACGTAAATGTAAATGTAATTGGAATAGTTGTGGAAATAAATAGGTCTAAGATACTTTGTTAGAAGTTCTGCACTTTATTTAAGAATAACATTTCGTTATTATTATACAGTATAAATATTCATTTTTTCCCATGTTTTCATCCTCTTCGTTTTTGCCAGTTTCTTACAGGTATGTTTTCCATTTCATTTCGTCAGGCTGAGATTAAGACGTCCTTAAAATAGTCGAACTCACCACGGATACATCTGTGTAACAAAAATTAACAGAAGGATCAGAAAGGTTTAAACAAAAGTTAAATTCCATGGAAAGGCAGGGCCGGCATAACCAACCGGATAGTGATAATATCATCAAAATACAGTTTAATGCCGCAAATTGATAATACTTAATTTTTTTAATGTAATTAAATTTTTTTAATGTTTTCACCATCCCAATCCCAATCTAGTTTTTATATTTGTTTTTCTTAATTTGATTTCAACTTGATATTCGAATTCATTTATTTTCCGCTCAAGACACGATGATTTTGAAATATTTGCGGGAATATGAAAGAGCGGAATGCAACAAGTCGAATCTATATTTATGTCGAAAAGTTGGTAACTCCCAACGGCCGCCATATTACTTTATTTGTAAGACGTGTTCATTCGGGTGAAAAATTATAGCTTTTAATCGTTGTTTAACTGGATTAAATTAAGATATAACGTTCAATTACACTTCCTCGTGTTATTTGCATAATGAGTATCATCCGTTGAAGCAATGTGTGAGCCAAGATGGCGACTTTAGATTCATGGCTTGTTTGGACAGGTATGAGAAAGATGAAAGTGAATATGAAGAATCGTTGATTAGGATCGTATATAGTAATATTTACAGGGAATTCAGGTACATAAATTGAATGGAATTTTTCAGAGGTCTTTTCTGATGGCTCGAAATAGAGCATTTTATTGACTTTTGTGTCCGGTATAGTACTTTTTAAAACAGCAAAAATCATACAAGTGTCACAATTTTCTCTACTTTTTGTCTAGAACGACAAGTATAAAATTATAATTGGAGGTTTATCTTCCTCTTCTGAGCTTTTGAAGAAGGCGAGATTCAAGAATTTGCAACTTATGATTAATTGTTAGTTACTTCCTTTTCAGCAAGCTAGGAATTAAATTTAATACTTTACGGAGTTTCTTAAATTAGTCTGTTTATAATAAATGTATTACTGACTTACATCTATTCCTGTTGTACAAAATCATGTGTATAAAGTGGTTTTGCTTTTAATTCTTTTCAGATTTGTTGATTTGTTACAACTTTGGTATGTAAATAAACTCATGTTAGGACCAAATTGGAAATGGAAGCCTTACCCTCGGCTGAGTAGGAAATCACAAATAACACATGCAGTATTTCACAGCCTGGCTTTTTCAAAAAATTCTTTTCAAAGAAGAAATCAAATTCAGATTCAAAGGTAAATTTTTTTAAACTTATGTCTTGCGTCAAGATTGTTTTGTTATACATGTAGATGTTGAAAAAGATATTCTGTAGCATTAAAAAAATGTTTTTTTTCCAATTATAAGGTGATTGTGTTAGGAGTTTACTCATGTTAAATTTATTATTGTTCTTTTCAGTTTTAAAAACAAGTTCTGACCAGGAATCATCTACATACCAGCACTTTAAAGAGGTCATGTAGCATTCGAGTTTTCCAGGATGGAATCAGTTTAAGATTTAACATTGGTAGAGTTCTTGTCAACTGCATCAACATCTACCTTCTGTGCTCCTGTGTCTCGCAGTCAAGGGATTTATTTCCTCTCTTTATTTCTTACTTTAATGTCTGCGTTTTGAACATGTGGACTTGGAACTGGATTTGACTGAGTCTGAAAATTATGTTGGATGTTTCCAGTTTAAACGTAAGTAAAAGACTATTTATTAACATCACTATATAGTAAAGAAAATTAGTTCACTCTAAAAATTATTTTGCTAGAAACTACCAAACAATTTGTAGAAAAATAAAAAAGGTTCCGAAAACAGCAGAAAACTTCCAGAAGTAAGGAAATCTGATTTTAATTTTGAAGTGGTTTTTTTGTTTATTGGCAAAAGATTTCTAAATTTAATTTTCCCACATAAATTTCAGTCTTGTTAATGGCTGTTGAATTCCTCTAAGCAAACTTGTTTTGTCCTTCATTTTAAATGAATCTTTTTAATTTACAGGTTTTAAATGATGGTTTTGTACAAATCCAGAAACAAAGGCAATTGACGCAGCTTTCATCAACAATTACCTGCAGGAGTCTTGCAGTAGACAGCAGCAAGGGGATGATGTTGGATAATTATGGTTAGTCTTCTAATTTTTTTCCTTTTTTTTTTAAATTTTTGTAACAGTGCAGATGTTTTGCACATGAGAAAACAGGTTAGCATTTGCAGTTGAACATAGCCTTAGCTTTTGTAAAATTGAAGAGAATTTTTTTTTTCATTGGTCGGGAGATTTTAAATTGAAAGGAAAATTTGGAGTGGGAAATCGTGGAAAAAGTCAAGGTCAACATTTGACTTTTTCGGCTATTACACTATTATAGTCCTTGTGAAATGGAAGCCTTTACCCTTAATATTTGCATTTTTCTCGATTTTCGCAAAAAATTTAGGTGTCGATTTTATTGGCTTAAAAGGTGTGTTTGAGGTCGCTGAATCCAAATATAAAGTCAGTTTTTTGATCCGAGCACTTTTGGAGCCATGGAAGCAATTTTCTGATTCACCCAAAAACGGTTTTTCTTCATTTCCCGCTCAGCAACTCTTCCGATCGAAAAACTGACTTCACCACTGGATTCAGGAGGGTCGAAAACCCCCGGAAACACTGAGAAACCCTGAAAAAGTCAAAATTTTTTTTTTCGTCGAAAAAAAAAGCAAAGACTATAGTCTTTGCATTTTTGTCGATTTTGGCGAAAATTTTAGGTGTCGATTTTTTTGGCTCTTACGGGGTTTTCGAGGTCGCTGAATCCGAATATGAGGTCAGTTTTTGATCCGAGCATTTTCTGCGCCGTGGGAGCCATTTTCTGATTTACCCAAAAACGGTTTTTCTCGATTTCCCGCTCCGCAACTCATCCGATCCAAAAACCGACTTCACCACTGGATTCAGGAGGGTCGAAAACCCCCGGAACCGCTGAGAAACCTTGAAAACGTCCAGATTTTTTTTTTCGTCGAAAAAAAGGAAAGACTATAGTCTTTGCATTTTTGTCGATTTTGGCGAAAATTTTAGGTGTCGATTTTTTTGGCTCCTAAGGGGTTATCGAGGGTGCTAAATCCGAATATAAAGTCCGTTTTTCGATCCGAGCATTTTCTGAGGCGTGGGAGCCATTTTCTGATTTACCAAAAACGGTTTTTCTCGATTTCCCGCTCCGCAACTCATCTGATCGAAAAACTGACTTCACCACTGGATTTAGGAGGATCGAAAACCCCCGGAACCACGGAGAAACCCTGAAAAAGTCCAAATTTTTTTTTTCGTCGAAAAAAAAGGAAAGACTATAGTCTTTGCATTTTTGTCGATTTTGGCGAAAATTTTAGGTGTCGATTTTTTTGGCTCTTAAGGGGTTTTCGAGGTCGCTGAATCCGAATATGAGGTCAGTTTTTGATCCGAGCATTTTCTGCGCCGTGGGAGCCATTTTCTGATTTACCCAAAAACGGTTTTTCTCGATTTCCCACTCCGCAACTCATCCGATCCAAAAACCGACTTCACCACTGGATTCAGG
>CM075214.1:26157882-26257708 GCA_037577465.1 Liposcelis bostrychophila
ATTTAAGCAATTTTTTTTTAAATACTCGCTTTCTTTTTGTTACAGATTTATCTAAAAACAAATTTTGGGAGCTTCCGTCAGAGGTTTTAGAGTTTTTATTCGTAGAAAAACTTCATTTGTACCATAATGCTTTGCGGTCTCTCCCGGACGGGTTGGGGAGTTTGCAGTCACTCAAATTTTTGGATCTCAGTAGAAATCAACTATCCGTCCTTCCGACGGGATTATGTCAACTTCAGTACCTTGAGGTATGTTAATTAGATTTTTAACAATTAAACAATTGTTATTTTGTTTTATTTTTTTCGAAATGTGATAATTTTTGTTGTTGTTGTTCTTTGCAGGTTTTGCTTGTAGCTAATAACAAACTAGGAACTCTTCCGAACGACATTGGAGGGATAAAGAATCTAATGGAATTAGATGCTAGTTGTAATGAAATTACTCATCTCCCAAGGTCGTTGGGTCAGTTGAAGAATTTAAAAGCTCTTAACCTTAGGAAGAATTTGTTAGTTGAGTTACCCATAGGTGAGTGTAAATTGAAGGTCACGTGATGGAAAGAAATTCGGAATTGGATTATTTATGTATTTATTTTTTTACAGAATTAACGTACCTGAAATTAACTATGTTAGACATGAGCGAAAATAGGATATCGACGCTTCCAGTGGAGCTAAGGCTAATGAATTGCTTGGAGCTTTTGAAATTGGATAACAATCCGTTGGTATCGCCTCCTGCAACAGTTTGCATGAGGGGTAGAGTCCACATTTTTAAGTTCCTCGAAACTCAAGTCCATAAGACTGAAAAGAAACGAACCGGTACTTTGGAGGATGCTAGGAGGACCCAAAGGAAGTCTGATGTAAGGTATCCAAACGGTATCGCGACGGAGATGAGAGCGAAAAGGCATACAGTCGATAGCGGTTATAGTACAAGCGACGGGATGGATACAAAATGGGCTCAGGATTTTAATAAGGTAAATTTTTGGTTAAAAAAAATTTTTTTTTGAAATCCTCTGAACAATTTTCGGTTTGACTACAGAATTAGAACAGGATTTATTCCGTTCGTTGTAAAAGAAAAGTTAAATAAAATTTGCAAGAAATTTTTTAAATCCTTGCTTTCGTTCATGTCGCCTAATTTTACTGTTAAAAAAGACCAAAAGTTAAAAAAAAAAATTGTCAAAATATTATTTAAAATTTTCAAAGTTAAAATTTTAATGTTAAAATATTTAAATATTAATTTTTGGTGGAAACAGACAGACACCCGGACCGACAGATTTCCCCAGGACCGAACCCTTAAGACGTAGTCCTACGTCAAAAAAATAAAATGAAATAAATCGAAAAGTCAAATGCACCTGAAGGGGGGAAAAAAGCACTTTTCGGAAAATGAGTTTTCTTTCTTTCTTTCCTCTTTCATATTTATTTTTATCTCGATTTTCTTTCATTTTCCAGTACGGAGACGACTATGTAAATAAAGCGAAAAGCAAATCAGATAACATTCCAGTAACAAACGGAGAGATTTTACAGCAACATGAAAGCACTGTTAACGGATCGTTTAGTAATTGTTCAACCCCATCTACGATCAGCCCTGGGGAATTCACAAACAACAACCCAGACGATGAGTCAATGAACAGAAATAATCTCCTACAGGATCAGATAGAAGCTAAACGTCTGATTCGAATCCAGTCAAACGATCGAGCACCGTTATCTAACAAAATTAAAGAAAAGTAAGTTCCTTGTTTTTATTTCTTTTTAGAACAAGGAGGAAAAAAAAAAAATACATATTATTTCAATGCACGATCATTCATGGTATCTGTATCACGTTTCTGTGAGGTTTCCACTAGCAACATTTTGTTATCCATTTATATATATATTTTTTTAGCACTTTAATTATGTTTTTTGGCAATTCTTAGCCCGTCAGATGAGTTGGCATCTTCATATCGATCGGTTAAAATTAATTTTTTTTTCTAAAGCAAAAAAAAATGGCAGCTTACAGGTTTTGATTTTTTTTTCTTTCTTGATTGTTTGCATGATTTTTCGAAGAAAAAGCGAAGAAAAAAAAAAAAGAAAAGCTTTCAGTGTTTGTAGATGCATTTTCTTTTTTTTTAGCCCTAAGTTTAAAGTCGCTAATGGCGAGGCTGTGTCACCTAATTCGGATTCTTCACCGGTCAATGGTAATTCCAACTCGGAGGACAAGAGGCCTCTCGAACATATTCAGACTTACAGGTACGTAAGAGTTTTTTTACATGTATTTTTTTTTAATGTTGTTTTGCACTCGAAAAAAGTTTTACTAAAAATTTTTGTAGTTTTTTAAGATTTAAAAAAAATTGGAGCTTTGCGTTTTCTCCAAAAAAAAAGGTTATTTGTTAGAAATTGCTGTTTGATCACTGGAGAAAATGGAATTAGCCCGGATTTTTTTTGCTCTATTTAGGTGTATTTTGTTCATTTTTGGGGTTAGCTGCTGATCCCCATTTTTTTTGGTTACGTTAAGTAAAGGCTGCTATCGCATGATCTTAAGGTTTGTACGAAAAAATTTTAATTTAAAAATTTTTCGCCATACAATGGGTTTTAATGAAAGACATAATCGGGGGAGCAAGGGGGTCTTGAAGCAAAATATTTTGCAGGTAAAAGATGGGGTAGAAATACATTTGAGCTTCAAAAATTCACCTAGACCGAAATCCTAGCTGATCGTCTTCGGACCCCCCCGAGGTCCCCAGATGTTTCTTTCGTTTGGTTTCTTTTGTCTTCAATGGCAAGACTTGGTGATCCCCGGGGGCCCCAAGTCCATCCGTTAGTATTTTAGTCTAGGTTAATTTTTGAAGATCAAATGAGTCCTTTTTTTCAAATTTTAGCTGCAAAATATTTTGCTTCAAGATCACCGTGGAAAGGCAGTTAAATTAAGTACCTTTCCCCCCTCTTTTTTTACCTCAAAAACTGTTTCATTTAGGGCCCTATTAAGTAGTCTACTTTAATCTCTACTGAAGACCAACAGATTCCTTCTCTTCCCCAATCCCCAAAAATGCGACATTTCGGGACACAAGCCTTATGCTCCCGGATCTATGCAATTGGGGAGCAACCTCTGAAGTCCCAAAAATTAACAAAATTGCCTAAATGACCTGCAAATTCCCCCCCCCCCCAAATTTTAGTTTTTATATTTCGTTTCTAATTTGTCTAATTTTTTTTTCAGGGAATATAAAGAAGCTCTTCGTCAACAACGAGCCCAGTCGGACGTGTACAGAAGATATCCAAGCGACGGGTCCCAATCCAATCAAAGCCCGACGACAAACGAGAATTTAAAATTAGACGAGGAATTAAATTCGAAAAATAATTCATACAACGAGTCCCAATTATCGAACGGGAGGAAGCCGGTGCAAAAAGTGATACCCAGCCGGAATGGAAATTATGGGAACGTGTTTGCTAACGGGGATTCAAACCACGTCGTCCCGAGCTACGTGAAACCGAGCTCACCTGTCAAAGGGACGACAAGCTTAACCAGTAGCGCCTCAGGTTCCCCCAGGCCCGTCCCTGCGTCTTTGGCTCATCTCGCACAATCGACCCCGTCGAGCCCCCAGGGAGCTAGTCTTTCGAGGTTTAGACTTAATTCGGGGTCTCCGAGACCCATGAAGTGGAATAATGAAATTCCCCCCGATAAATTAAGTTTCACCATGAGGAGGGAGTTCGAAAAGGCGAAAGAGGAAGCGGAGTTGATAGATCAATTGAGAAACGTAAGTTTTTTTATATAAGGGGGAATATTTCCCGGGAATTAAAAAATAAATGCCTGGAATTTTTCATAAGAAATGTATTTTCGGGAATTTTTGAAAATTTTTCTAAACAAGAAAATTCCCAGGAATATTTGGAAATTTTTCCAAACAAGAAAACTTCCCGAGAGTTTTTGGAAATTTTTCTAAGCAAAAAAATTCCCGGGAATTTTCGGCATTAGAGAACGAAAATTTGCAGGAATTTTAACTCTCGTAGAATTTGAAGCCAAAAATTGCCGAATTTGAAAGCATTCATGTGATAGTTTTTGTACTAGGAATTTGTAAAAAGTAGCGAGGATCTTGAATTTTTTCAAATTCGACGTTTTGGCTCTTTTGTACGGTTTTTTTAATTTAATTTTTAATTTTTTTTCCAGCATATTGAAACGCGGTTGAAAATGTCCCTGCCTGAAGATTTAGGACCAGCTTTGATGGACGGCGTTGTCCTTTGTCATTTAGCTAACCATGTTCGACCTCGCTCTGTTGCCAGTATCCATGTGCCTTCTCCGGCTGTGGTAGGTATCAAGCACCGGAAGGAGTGAAGATTTAACGGCTTTGAGTAGTTTAGAAAAATAACAAATCAGAGTTTTTTTTTTTCAAATAAGTAAATTCCAAATCAAAATTATTACATCAGCACCTTAAGGGGGAGTCTAAAAATAAATGAAGCAATGTGAATTCTTCACAAAAGAAGACCTATTTTTTGCGGATCGGATCTCAAATTACTGAAGTTATACTGGCCTGCTTAAGAGTTCGCAGTATCCGTGGCAGCAGATAAACCGTATTTTTCATTTTACGGAAAAACGAAGAAAATGCTTGAAAAAAGAAAAACTAAGAAATCTTTGAAATTTTTTTCTAAAAATTTCTTAGTTTTTGTTTTTTGAAGATTTATCTTCGTTTTTTCGTAAAATGAAAAATACTATTTATCTGCTGCCACGGGTACAGCATACTCTTATCAATCACTTGTCTGCTGCTACGATTTAATTTTTCCGTTTATGTTTAACTTATGAAAGGATGATCGCTTAAATTTTACTGTTACGTCCTCTTAAGTGGCTTTATGGGGGCCCTATTTTCGCAAATAATATTCACGTTCTTTTTATGTTACAAAGAGTAATTTTATAGATCTGAGTGAATTTCTAGATAAATTTTTTTAAAATTCGAAAAATGTCCGTCAGCAGCGAAACAGGGAAGATAAACTTTTTTTAACCTTTGGCCTCCGAATGGCATCCGATTTACTCAAAATAAATGTTAGAAAATAAATTTTCGGAATGATGGATTTAAAAAATTAAATCATTCTAGAAATTACTACTGACATGAGAATGAAGTGGTGCGAGAAAATAATTATAATACTGAAAATTAGTGTCAGTGAAATGACTGCTCTAATTGTCACAATTGGTAATGCCTATTTCATACTCGTTAAATACGAAAAGCTTAGAAAATTTACAAAATTTTGATTTGGAATAATCTCTTCTTAAATCTTTCTTCATACACTAACCGTTTCTTCTGTAATCTGTACTGTAACTAAAACCTGGTGCAGACGATATTTATCGTAATGTCTTCGTGATAGTGATAGTCATGCTTAGTTTATGGATTTACTCCATTGAATCTAAAATTGGTTACGAACTTGTTGTTTGCATCAGGTTTAACTGTAAATCTGCGTTTTGTAATCTAATAATTTGCTCTTTTTTTGCTTGCTTTAACAGCATGGCAGTGATCCAAGTAATGTCCAAACGGTAAGATACATAATTCCCCTATTTCCCATTAATTAGCTGTTGCACTTTTAATTTAAAAAATAAATAATAACGAGAAAAAAAATTTTTTGATTGATTTAACTAATTTAGTAACTTTTTTTTTGCAGCCAAAATTAACGATGGCTCGTTGTCGAAGAAATGTTGATAATTTCCTGGACGCGTGTCGAAAAATTGGAGTCGAAGAAGTAAGTACTTGAAAAAAAATAAATAAAGGGTTTTGTTCCCTTAAGGTGGTTTATAAAAAAACGGACGATTTCCGTTTTTTTTTTATATCACTAATATGGTTCTTTATTTCGTACTGAATAAAGTAGATTTGTAATATATGCTGAATAATAAATGATTGTTAGGGGCAAACTCAGCAGTAGCGGAAAAAAAATCCGCGACCTGTTTGTGCTTGTGGGAAAAAATGACAAAAGTGTCAATAGCTTTGCCGTTTCAGCTTATAAGTTATTTTTAAAGGAAAAAATGGGGAAAGAATTCTTCTTTTAAAAACAAAGTTTAATATAAAAATATTAAAAGAGCAAAAATATGACTCTTTGGGAACGTTCAAGTATTGCGTAAGACTTTTTTCCGGGTTTTTGGACCCCCTCCCCCCCGATTGTAAGACATTTCGCAATACTTAGCTTATGGCGAAGATGGTGCATGCGGACCCCCTCCCCCCCTAAAAATCTTACGTAATACTTGAACGTTTCCTTTTTGTAATGCTGTCATGTGCGTCATCTTTCACGGCTAATTCTAGGTAGTGATGGTCACGTGATTGAGGACTGTTCATTAATTGCGGTGTCGTTATAAAATGGTGACATGAATAAGAAAGGGTGGGGAAGGGGTTCAAAATTAAAAAAACAACCATGTGATCTCGAATTATCACGTGACTCGCAGCACGACTAACTGACTGCTAAGAGACAGACAGACGTACTTTGGGGGCATCGCAGATGGAGTTTTCCTCTCCATCTTATCCACTTTTGGAGTTTTCTACTTAGCTTATAGTAAAAAATTTTGCAGTCCTCATTTTAAGTTTAGAAAAATTTTGAAAAAATTACTTTTAAATTATGTTGCTAAAATCTGGAGGACTGATAGTGATCTCCAGATATTTTTTTAAAGATAGTAAGAGTCGTTTTCAGATTTGTAGGAATCAAATTAGTGATAAGGAGCAAAAATCTTTGGCGATCTATTCGTTTTTGAACCACCTTTGTGTACCATTAATTCGTATAAAACTAGAATTTTTAATGCATATAACAGAGCCAGGGGCGTTCGCTGTCGTTAGCGGCTTTAAGTTTGATCGGACATTTTTTTTTTTGACATCGAGTAAGCGCCCCTAGCGAAAATATTTTGCTTCAGAAATTTTCAGTTGGTTTACATTAGGGTCCTGTGTATTGAGAGAACAGCAGCCAACAGGTCTCTATGAAGAGCGCCATTTTGCCTCAACAAATGAAGAGTAAACAGGAAAATGGATCAGCAATGGCCCATTGCTTTTTTTTTACACTTAGATCTTATGTTTAGCTTTTGTCAAAGCATTGAAAACAAAATGGAACTAATTCTTTTTCCCACTTGCTCTTCAAAGAGACCGACGCCATTTTATTGTCCTGAGCAGGTGGCCATGACAGTGGTTGCTGTTCTCTTGCATCTAGGACATTTTAAGTTTGTATGAAGTACTCAGCCAGTTTTTTCAGCATCATTTTGGAGTACTTGTGCAATTATTCATGAAGAACTGCATCAGTAAAATTTTTTGCTAGGGGTGCTGGATGTCACTGAAGAGGAAATTTGAGTAAAGATCGGAAGGAATGACTGTTTTGTCTAATACTCGATTTACGGAGAAAACACTCCAACACTAGGTATCTAAAGGAACTACTTTATCTTATTCTTATAATTTTGGTGCAGATTTGAACTTGTTCCAAGTAAATACAAAACCCGGAAAACGAAATCAAAGTTTTTCTGCTGCAAATTTTTTTGAAATTATTTTCCGGCCGCACATGCATTTCAGACAAGTTGAAACTAGCACTAAAATTCTACGATTCACCAAAGTTCGTTAGGTACTTAAAATTAGGATTTTTTCACAGTAAATCGAGTTCAGAACGAAAAATTAAGAGACAAAATAGTCATTCTTTTTTTTGTAGTATTTACTGAAGCAATTAAAAACTCGCCGCCGTTTGTTGTGATAGGATACCGTTAAAATGGCATCCAGCAAATCTAGCGGAAACGCTTTGCAGTTGGTACCCCTAGCAGGGACAAAGCTTGAATATTTTGGCTTAAGTGTTATTACAAAGCTTAAGTGCTATACGTTCATGGCTTTTTCTATTGGCAAAAAAAAAAAAAAAAAACATCAATTTAAAAAAAAAATTCATCATCAGTCATCATAATTCATTTGTTTTTAAGGCTGTAAATAAAATTGGCTAATTTTTCTTCTTTATCATCAGCAATCTTTTTTTTCTTTTTGTATTTGTACAAATATTTTTTTTATTTTCAAAAAAAAAAATCATCGGTGTTGGATTTTGAGAATATTTTTTTTGTTTTTTCGCTTTTAAACAAAAAAAAAAAAAAAATTATGACAGAATGTGAGGTGGCAGGAAAATTGGGCGGTGCATGAAATCTTTTTTTCAAGTCAAAAAAAATTTTCCTTTTTTTTTTTTTTTTTTTTTTTTTTTTTTACTTTTCCGAATGGAAGCCTTGTTATTTTTCTTTTATCATTTTCAATTTTAAACTTAAAAAAAAAAAAAAAAAAAAATTGAATTGCGCACGCACGAACGAATTATCAGCGCGCTTTTGATGTCCATATTTGATTTTAGCATTTTCTGTTTTTCATTTAATTTTTTTCATCAATTTTTTTATTTATTCTTTTTATAATTTTAAAATCTTGGGATTGGGTGTGTTGCAGGAGGACTTGTGTTCGTGCGAGGATGTTGTAGAAACACTGAGGGTGGGGGCACTTCTTCACACGGTCGAGTCTCTTTTAATTGCTGCCGGAACGATCCTGCCACCTCGGAAACTTCCTGACAGCGAAGACAATCGCACCTCGACGATCCTTTGCCTGATCGGCTTTTTTGCAACCGTTTTGATTTTATTTTTATTCCCACCGCCGAATTAAATTAATTTAATTAATTTAATCAAAAGCTGCCTTTTATTTAAAAAAAAAAATTATTTATTTTTTTGACTAATCGGAAACAAATTTTTTTGTGCCTAAAAGTATTTTGAAAAAAATGAATCGGTCCAATATTAAATGATTTTTTTTATTGCATTTAAATCAATAAGAAAAGACATTCCTGGAAGACATGGTCTTTTTAATATAATCGGTGCATTATTTATTTTGTAAAAATCGTCAATTTTTTTTAATGATTGGATACTAGTCATAGCGATGGTATTATTTTATTCTGTTACTTTGTTAATTTATTTTTTTTTTTTTCTAGTCATAAGCTTTTTTTTTTCGAATTTCTTTCAACAGCGCTCAGATTAAAAAAAAAAATTGAATCGAATAAGACTTTGCCCAATTTTTTTTTTCCGTTTTTTACTAGATTATACCCTTCGAGAGGCATTTGCTGATCAGTATTACTTTTTTATTAAGAATAAAAAAAAACCGCAGCTAAATAGGCAATTTGTTGAATTTCTTTTTTTTTTAAATTTAGCTCGGTTTCGAGACTGAACGGAAATGCATTTTTTTTTTTTTCTTTTTAAAATATGAAAAAAAAATGTTTTGTTGTTAATATTTTTTTTTTATTTGGTAATTTAAGATTTAGTTGTATAAGAATAGGTTTAGGAAAATGAAGCAGATAGATCGTTTTGAATCTCGAGGGGAAAAAAAATAAGAGATATAATTGGCATTAGAGAGAAGAAAAGATAGTCCGGCATTTTGCAGGAAGCGAAAAGAAAAATTTTCGAAATTTTGTATAACTGACAAATTTTATAAAAAAAAAAGCAAAATGAGGATTTTTAGGGCAAATTAAACCCGCTAGGGAGCTGTCAGCTGCTATGGAAGTAAATTGATTAATAAATTGTTTTAGACGAGCAGAAGAGAATATTTAGCAGCCAATTCGAAGCCGGTAGCTATTTTACCTTTACCAGGATAGCAGCTGACAGCCCCCTGGCGGATTTGTTTTGCCGTAAAATGCTTATTCAGCGTATATATTTTTTTTTTAGAATATGGAGACTAGGGTGGTAGGATGGTCTTCAATTTTGGCTCCGTGCTCTTTCTGGTGTTTTTTAGTTATCTTAAACTAGGATAGCGTACTGATCCTCTTAGCAGAAAAGTTTTGCAGTTGAGGTCCTTATTTGCTTCTTTAAAGATGTAAGCACGTCCTCCAATTTTTGTTTTAAAATTGTTTAAAAAATTCTTTAAAAGACGCGTGACCTCAACTTTGGCGCCAAAATTTTAAAAATTACATTTTTGACGTTTTGAAAATAAAAATTATTATTATAAGGAGCTAAAATTAAAACCATCGAACCGTCCAACCTCCAATCCACCCTAATGGAGACTGATTTTTAAAATATGAAAAAGAAGGCCTATTTGAAAAATCGAATTTTGCAAATATTTTATACATAACGAATTATTTATAATAGGAATGTTGTACGTGTAGGGATTTTTTAAAACGAATCTCAGGAGCAAAAGGGCAATTTTGGAAGAGAAAAGATTTTTTCTCAATACTTTTTTAAAATTTTTTTTTAGGAGGCTTCGATGTAGTTTTTTAAATTAGGTGTCAGGATGCCGTAAAATCTTTTTTTTTTTTCAATTCTGCTTTAGCAAGTTAAATAGTCGTTGCAGAAAACCAGGGAGAACATCGCCTCTCTTCTTTAAAGTGAGATTAACTGAAAATATCCTGATCTTAGATCAGAATTTATTATTTTAAACAAAAAAAATTCGCTCTGTTTGCTTAATCAATTGAAATTGTCAGTGTATATTTAATTACTTAACGGCTGGTTACCGATTTTTGAATATTTTTAATGTTGGTGCTGTTAACAATAATTATTTTTGTAGGAAGAAAAATTATAGTATAAATAATATAAAGAAAAAAAAAATTAAATGTAAGTTTTAAAAAAAAATAGATTTTGTGTAAACTTTATAAAAAAAAAAAATTACGTTCAATACTATTCCAGTAATTTGCAGTTCCAAAATAACTTGTTTTTCGTGGCTTATAAAATTCTTAATTATTACTGTAGTATTGGATGTATCCAAATAATTTTCATTACGTTATTTAAAAAAGAAATTCGTTTAGGCCTATCTGTTTTGAATTAGTGTTTAGTTCCTTGTATTATGATCATTATATTATTATTATGACGACTGATGATGGAATATCATATTGCAGCCGTAAAATCTTTTACAATTATAGCCATAGAAAAATTACGGAAGATATGAAGGGTCACGAAACTTGTGGATAAATTTACTGACAGTTGTACAACTGGCAGTGCTAGTTGAAGGACTGACACTGTTAGTTGAATAACAAGTAAAACATTTGTTTAAAACATAGTTGAAATCACTAATTTGTTGAAGCATACTGCTTGTTGAACAGCTGACAGGAATCATAAGCAAGTCGCTTGGTCCTTTAAACCTTTCAGAAAAAAATACTGTACGGAAGTTTTTTATTTAAATAAGTACTTAATTAAATAGTAAAAAAATATATAGTTGTTTAAGAATAAGGTATAAATACTTCCGTATTTTATTTTAACAAGCTTTGTCCTTTTGGTTTTTTTGTCTTTTTTTGTATTTTCATGCAAAAAGAAAGTGTCTAAATTTTGGCCTAGATTTGCAATATTATAAAATATATTTTCAAAAAGAACTGATTGGTACAGCTTTTTTATTTAATAATTCTAATCGATTTCCTTTGCTCTTTTTTTTGAAACAGAATTTGATGTGCTGCGCATCAGACGTGTTGGAAGGAAGAGGATTGGTCCAAGTATCGATCACTGTGGCTGAATTGCTCAAATTTCATACTCCAAGGTCACCGGCTCATTCCGTCCCTTGAAGAGTTGTATCAAACGCCGAAGGATCTTTTTTTTTTTCTCTCTTGTAATTAAATGACGTAAAACGAATAAGCTCAATGTTTTTAAAAAACATTTTTCGACAGTGATAATTTGATACCGTTGTTTTTTTAAAGTTGGATTACGTAATTTGTGTAAAAAAAAAAAAAAAAAAAATTTCACTGCCAAGACGTGCGATTTTAACCGCCTGGAAGAGCGGAAAATTTTTAAAAATATTTTCTGATTTTAACATGTGAAATATGGGAGCTTTTCATTTATCACTTAAAACTTATGTTTAGCTTATGGAGTTTAATGATTTCCGCCGCAAAAATTGTTCCGCCAGGAGCGCTACAAGTCCTTAGCGGTAACCAATCAAAGCTAATGTTTTATGTGAAGGAAGAATTTTGATCGGTTACCGCTTAAGACATGTAATGAGCTGTAGCGGAGTAATTTTTGCGTCGGAAGTCCCCATTAATTTTACTTGACTGTTCGTAAGCTAAACATAAGTTTTTAAGTGCTTAATGGATATCATCTTATAATGTTTTTAAAATGTTAAAAAATGCACGGGGTAGCCACCGAAATAATTTTGCATTGAAATTTGTTTCTAAATGTTTGGAAATTTGTACAAATAATTTGTATGTCGCAGATTAAAATAATTTTGTAGTATTTTCCGAAATTTCAAAAAATATTGAATCGATATTTTAAAGTATTTTATGAATATTTCCGTGCGTCGGAGGGGAACTAACGTATCTCCACCGTTAATATAATTGGAGATAGTGCGTTTCGACCTTTTGTGAAAATCATGTGACTACAAGTTCACACTATCATATGTGTAAACTTTTGGTCAGGTGACACTTTCACGTAATGTCAGAACAGACTATCTCCATTCATATTTACGATGGAGATACGTTACTTCACCTCTGACTTACGGATTTGACTTTTGGATATATTGGACTAAGGACCATTCAAGTATTACGTAATTCGATTTGGGTGTTTTTCGACCCCCCGCCCCCCCCCAGTAAGGCGGATGGGGGACCCGCATTACGTAACACTTGAATGATTCTAATATCGTTGCAGTATTTTTTTTTTAAGTTTGAAGTAATCATTTTTTCAATGCGACATGCAATTTTTTTAAAAAATGAACGTACTTCAGTAATATTAAGTACAAAATTTTTGTTGTAGCAGAAATAACTTTCCGTTATGTCATACATTTTTCATCAAGAGGAAAACTCTGTCTCTGTCGTTAAGCAAAAGTGATGAAAAATAATTTTTAACAATACTTTAATTTTTTATTTTAAATCTGTTCTAACAAAGTTAGATTTTAGTTGAAGAAATTTCTTTAAAAAAAAAGACCTCCTAAGATAGTTTTTTTTCTTTTTACAAATTTAGTAGCGTAATTATTGTAGGTTTAGAAAAATTAAATCGAAAAATAATTCAATAAGAGCTAATGTATTGGCAATCTCATATTATGATGTGATATTTTGCTTGTAAAAAAAAACTGACTGACATCAATTTTTTTTAATTCTAAAAAAAAAAAAAAAAAAATTGCAAGAACTGCCAGGGGAACAATAAAACTGAAACAAAAGTTTCAAAAAAAAAAAAAAGCACTGATAAAACGATTTGTGCCAATAAAACAAATAATCCAAAGATTAACAAAATCGTAATGTGATTACGAACTTAGAAACTTAAGTCTGTAAATTATAGTTTAATTTTTTAATTTTTTTTCCGACTTGAAAAAAGTAGTGTTATACATATAGCACCCAGAGGGAGGGATTGTACACATACATAAAACATGAAGGAAGTCCAAACCGTTAACTTTCCATAAAAAAGGCCTATATCAGACTTACAGGGGAGAGAGAGGATCCAAATGTCCAAATTCTGGTCACTTAATATGTGTACTGTCCCAAGCAATTAGGTAGACTTTGAAAAGCGCAAAGAAAAATTTTAGTCGTAGGTGAGACTCGAAGCAAGCCTAACATTGTCAGCACCATCCGACTATCCCAAAGCTTGAGCTCACACTGAGACATAGGAAAATTTTTAAAATTTGAAATATTGTTTTTTTCTTTACGGTTTTCTGTATATTTATAATTTAAAATAATAACCTTTTTAAATAATAATTATTCATTTTGTAGGAAAATGAATGTGATCTGCACTTTTAATTTTAAAAAAAAATTACAATTTTTAGGTGATATTAGTTCCTTTTTCGTAGGAAGCATGTTATTGTATTCGGCATGTTGTAGTAGGCTTTTTAAAAGCTCGTTTAAAGAATATCGATAGATTTTTTTTTCCGTTCGAAACAAACATTAATATACAGTATATCTCCTTTTAGAAAGATTGTATCGTAATGGATGTTTTCATCATTAGACCAGGGGCGTATTTTGTAATATTTTTAGAGAAACAATCAAGCCGAATAAATTTAAATTAAATCACTAAAGATAAAGCACTGGAGGAACTTAATCTTGAACAACTCATAAGCTAAACATAAGGAAAATGTGTTTAGCTTATGAATTTTTTTATGGATTTTAAGTAAATTTTATAGTCTTAAATCAACAACTTTTTTTCGTGTCTTTAGCTTCGTGTGGATGTCAATGATTTTTTTTTGGCTTTTTCGTCCATTTTTTGATTCAGTTTCTGTACTGTAAGCTATAAAATTTATAACTTAAATTTTCTATTAATTATAATTGCAAAATATCGCCTCTGCATTAGGAATAATTAGGATTCGGTAGGGAAAATCGTTAGTGTGCGGGTTTAAGTTTAACTTTTCTATTCAATCCCGCTTTAAATTTTGTCAAATTGTTATTTGTAAAGAAAATCTTTGTACAGATAATTGTATTTATGATTATCTAGTCATACTTTTTTTTTATTACTGCATACACGTTGTATACTGGAATTTTTTTTAATGGATCGAAGATCACATATCTCGGTGTATTTTATAAAAAAAGGTAAATTTGTAACGTTTTACCAGTGGCGCTTTTATGCTCTCTCATTCTTATGACAAGATTACCGTTAAATCTGTATTTTTAACATTTTTTTTTTTTTTTACATTTGTTAACGGTTAATTTTATCATGATTTTTTTTTTCCGTTTTGCGTTTTTTTATAGGTACAATTTTTTAATACATAAAATTTTCTATGATTATCATTACAATGTATATGAATTTTCTTTTTTCACTTTTACATAATGTAGAACCGTCCTTTTTTTCTATAAATCCAGATAAAATAATTGTTTTTTTTTTCCATTATTTTTATTTCAAACTACGAAAAACGAGCGGTGGGTGATGTTAAATATACGGTATATATATCTATAAGCTAAACATGGGCAATGGTATATATATACAATTTGACCACGTGCTTGCTTAACATAACTAGCGGTGAGCAGGCAATAGAACGAATGACGTAAAGTGGCTGTGACAATTGAGAAAATGGCGTCGATTCAAAGTGAAAGGTAACACCGTCGAAAATTAAAATGAAAGAATATCGTGTTTTCTCTTCCCTTCGGTAGACACGATTATAATTAACAGGCACCAATATACAGCTTCTGAAGGATTCATTTAATATAAAATTGAAATGGTAAGTTAATTAATTTCTTTAATTTTCACAGTCATAATGTCGGCCTCTTCGTCGAAGTGACCTTGTGTCATCCATATTTTATTTTATTTATGGTACCATTTAGTTCTTTAGTGTAACGATTTCTTGAAGGTGCAAGTATCATAATTTTGTAAAAGGTAACACCGGCTTATATTTTGGCAACGTCATGGCAATTTGAAATCCAAATTAACGTTCCAAAACAATTGATATTTTCCTAAAACTTAAATTATTTTGCCTGAAGGTTTTAGGTTTTTTTTTCTTGTTCTTTCTCTTCTTCAGAAATTAATTTTTTCTTTAGCTTTTAAACATGACATAAAAAATGATAATCACGATTGGAAAAAGTTCTGAGAAAATTGAAGGTGAAAGCTGTTTCTGTTGGCTTTATCGATTGACCAATTGTTTGAGAAACTTTAACCCATTTTAAAATCCGGATGAACGATTGAGCATGAGCTGAAAATACTAACTGACGATAATATTCAAATTTTTAAAATTTAAAAATGCTTTTTTAAAATGAAAGATTTTTAATGCTTTCTTTTTTCCTTTCTTTGACAGGTGTGAACAAGCTCATATTTTATAGGAATATCACGATTTGGAAATGGGCTGTGAGGATTGAGCATTGATGGGATTTTACTGGAATGCTATCCTTTGGGTTTCTGGTGAGTTAAAAACTATAATTATCTTCATTTATAATTAGCTCCATAAAATATTATGGCTATTAGAAAGTACTCATCAGAATTTCGTATTTAAGTATAGAAATTATGTTTGCTGATTAGGTAACGGCTAACTAATTTTCTTAACAAAGATCGAGTCAATTTTCATAATTTTCCGCCAGATTCAAGGTTACATAAAAATGTCTGAAATTGAGGTTTAAGGGGTAGCGGCCGAATTAATAGTATAAAAAAAAGGAAAATATGATAAGAATGGAGAAGTATTATTTTATTAGATGAGATCATAGTTTTTTTTACCTTACGACATTCTATTCAACAAAAGTATAGTTGCCGTAAGATTAACGTAAAGAACATGGGGGGAAGAGGGAATTTTTTTCAAAGCGGCAGGGGTCGGTTGGTAAAGTGCATGGATAGTGGTTTGACAGTTTATTAAGTCTTTATTCGCATTGAATGCATCACGAATTCTTTGAAATGCATATTCTCAAAAAATTAAAAGAATAAGATGCAAATCCGAGTTCGAATTTCTGTCGGATACTTGTTTGACTTCTTTGCGACAAATTTTCCTTCAGAACGGAAATAATCATTAGTCAGTGGTGGCGGTGGCGTAGTTTTCAAAATGGCGTTCACGAGTAAAGTAGTGAGTTGAGTATGAAATTTAATCGGAAAACATCGGGTTCTGTCTGCAATAGAAGAACATTAAATCTACATAAATCAGTCAGAAAAGTGCTCAAGATTTTGTTTAATATAAATTCAAGAGGTTAGTAAAATAATTTCCTGGATTTTTATGTGCAGTGTGTGGGTCCGAATTTTTTTTTTCTCTTCATTGAAAAATTGGCCTTTGTTTTCGAAATCTTGTTGTAAGCTGTTATTAATTATTTTCAAATAACGAATCCTGGGAGTTAAATATGGAATATCGATACTCAGATAATTTGACAGTTATTCTTTTGTAATACGTAAACGTAAGTGTGCATATTATTTAGCACTTCTCGGGATGCCGCCATCCTGTTATTAATTTTTAAACGAATTGATGTTTTTCATCGGATTGGAACTCAGTATGAATATTTAATCCCGGGAGAAACAATCGAGAAGAGGATAAATAAATTCCTTTAATTTTTGACTGGATTTCAAGCTGGAAATCCTTCTGGAAAATTAATTCCTTCATCTTTTTTATGGCAAAATAGGTTGTTTAGATGTGGCAAAATAAAATGGCCGCAATTTAAAAAAAAAAAAAAAAAAAAAAAAGGCGTTATTGAAATGGTTATAAAAAAAAATACAATGGAAAATACTGCTTTACGCTTAACTTACAAGAGAATAGATTTTATCATCGACGATGGATAAGTTATACATTGTCCCTACAAAGTATCTTCAACTGCAATCAGTTGAACAATCGCCGTCCGGTTAGGGTCGATGAAGGTCAAGGTCGAAAGAGTGATTCGCGGCTTATTAATTATAAATTAAATTGATCTATATAAAATGAAGGAATTACTATTAATCGTTATAAATCAGGTTAGTCAATTTTTCACGAGAGAGAGGAAAATAATTACATCTCTCTGCATTTTAATTTAAATACAATAAATCGCTATGGGAGGGGAAAAAAGAAAAAAAATGGCCGCCATCTTTTTTTAAAATGTAGGTGCTATATCAATTTTTGTTTTGATAAATCTAATGGCGTATAAATATAATTGCGGAAGTAAATTTAATCATTTTAAAAAAGCTAAGGAGTAAAGTTATGATGTTTCATGTTTTTCTTTGAAAAATTTTTGAGTGGAATCGATTAAGCATGGGGTCATAGAAATTGATATTGAAGGATGGGTAATTTTTTAAAAATGTTTTTGTGATGGTTTAGAGTTATTTTGCTTTTCAAGTTTGGGAATTTAGAATTGAAGGGAATTTGAGATCAATATGTGCAAACTATTTTAAGGAAAGGAAAAAGAGGACATCGATGCCATTAAAAATTTGAAGGGAAAGCTCTTGAAGTTGGCTTTATTGACTGATATATTTTTTGAAAAAGCTTTTAGCCATTTTCAAATTTAAACGAGTGGCTGGAATATACTGAAAGAATTTCTTAATAAATTTGAAGATTTTAATAATATTTTTTCTTTCCCACAGTTATGATGAAGCTCGTTTGTGTGATCAATGACATCATTTGAAGGTACAATTTAAAATGTATGAGGGAATTCAAGCGGAGATATAACTGTAACTTGATGCAAGAGCCACAGCTACAGAATTCATCGTCAAAGTGCTGCTACAGCCAGTACAGCCAAGGTCATCAGCATGACTGTGTTATTGTAAGTTTCTTTGTTTTATTAACGATTAGTTTAATTAAACCTCAAAAATTTTTTAAAGTATTTTGATGTACCAATTTAAAGCTAGAAATGCAGTTGCTATGATTTTAGTATAGATTTTATCAGATTTGTTTAGCTGTTTGATATCTTTGTATTTTTTTGGTGAAAGGGAAGTGATATCTCCATGCTTATTTAAACACGAAAACATGCTTTCATCAAATCTGAGCTTGTTAAATTTTTGCAAATTATTTTTTAAGAGGTATAACATCTTACTCTTCCTATATCATTTTAGAAGCTAACTCAGGACCTTCATAAAGATGGGAGTGTTCGAAAAAACAATCGACTAGAGCATGCAATTTACATGAGTGGATATAAACCGAGAATGTACTGCAACAAGCATAGCAACAAAGCAACCTACTTGAATTATCGATGAAGTGCTAGTATAGATAAGGTCATCAGAATATTCATGTGGTAAGTTGTATTTTTTAAAATAAATTACCAGTTTTAATTGAATCTCAAAGATGTTTTAAAATGAGTATCTAAGGTCCCGATTAAAAGAAACTACATGAAATTTTAAATGTGGGATATTTATTCATTTCATAGTCGTTACCTTATTTTTACAAATGATACTGTGACCTTGAAACAGTAGAAATATTTTTTTTTTTTTTTTTCAAAAAAATTTCCTAAGAACTTTTTTCGAAAGAATTTCCTAAGTTTTATGTTTATGTATGTACAAATTAATTTTTGCTGCCACTTTTGTTAAAATTGAATCCCCAATCAGAAAGTTGTTTTTATTGGCATAATGATAAAATATTTATGTTGTTTTTGATTTGTTTCTATTCAGTTTAGCCCAAGTCAAGGAAAATGCAATGGCTTTACACTTTTGTTTCTATTGATTTTTTTTTTTTTTTTTTCAGGTGCCAAGTGAAAGATTTCCAGTAGCCCCCTTTGTGAATGGACGTCACCAAGATTATCTAATATGGGTTGGAATGAAAGTTGAGTCCAGTTGCTGTGAAGCGTAGTGCTTTGTTGTTGGTTAGAAGTCCAGAAGCTGGATACTTCTATTCACTTTGAGGTATGTAAATTATAGAAAAAATATAGTGTTGTTGGTGGTGACATAAATTATTGAAGTTTCATAATAGCATAAAATTTTGATTTGGGAACGGAATGAACATTGAATAATAAGATATTTCATAATTACGATTGGGGTACATGAAATTTTAAATGTGGGATATTTATTTATTTCATAGTCGTTACCTCATTTTTACAAATGATACTGTGCCCTTAAAACAGTAGAAATATTTTTTTTTTTTTTTTTTTTTTTTTTTTCAAAAAAATTTGCTAAGCGTTTTATGTTTATGTATGTACGAATGAATTTTTGCTGCCACTTTTGTTAAAATTGAATCCCCAATCAGAAAGTTGTTTTTATTGGCATAATGATAAAATATTTATGTTGTTTTTGATTTGTTTCTATTCAGTTTAGCCCAAATCAAGGAAAATGCAATGGCTTTACACTTTTGTTTCTATTTTGATATATTTTTTTTTTTTTTTTTTTTCCAGCTGCCAAAGAGAAAGATTTCTAGGAGGATAAGCTGCTTTTATCTGTCAATACTTAACATTCATTGGTAGAGCGACCAAAATGAAAACACCAGGAACACCAAGAGAATCTGAAGGAAAGAACGAAATGAGAAAAATTTGGATTAAGTGTGACTTACGTGAAACTACAGACTAAGGGCTAAGGACTTAATTTTGAATGTGCACTCGGAGATGTAAGGGAATAATGATCTTTTTCGGAGGAAAACGTGTTCATGCCTAAGGGATTGGGCATTTCGTAGAGTGGGCAAGAATGAAGGTCTTGTCGATTGGAAGACTTTTAAAAAGTAGTTACACTGACTGTTTCTTTGCCGAATTTGGACGTTTCAAACGGACGAGTTTTAACTGAATTGAGCATAGAGATGCCTTCTGTTTTCTTCTATGATCGATGTAAGTAAATTATAATTTTAATCTTGACGATGGTTTTCCTGTATTCGGTAGCAAGCAAATAGGCTTTGCCATTTGTCACGTTGGGGGGTGGGGAAGGGAAATGGTCTTAAATTCCTATTACAGAAAGTCTTTCTTGCTTACTAATAGAGAGGAAGAAAAAATAAGAATCTCTTTAAAAAAAAAAAAAAGTAGCTTTTCGATTGTGTCGCCAACCATTTTTCCGACGATAAGCTTGATGAAATTGTTAGGGCGATCAGGTAAGAACCGGTACTAGGTCCCTGGAATCTTATTTGCTTTATTTGAACAATTATATCAGGCTGCACAGCTGTCCTATATGTCCTATATTTCCTATATTTTGACAAACGTCCTATATATCCTATATTTGTCCTATATTTTGAGCATGTCCTGTATTTTTGGGAGTTTTTAACTTTAAAATATCATAAAATCAATTTTTTTGTGGTTAAAATTAATTTTATGGATAATTTTTTAAAGGCGACGTTTTTTCACAATGAAAAAACTACCCTTTATTCAGTGATGCTTCGCTGTAACTCATTTGATGTGAAAAAAGCATTCTTTGTTGATGAAAAGAAATTTTTTTGAATTTTTTTATTTTATTTAAAGCGAGAAAAAGAAGAAAATATTGTAAAGTGGATGTTGAATTAAAGTTTTTGTCCTATATTTTTTCAAAACTTGTCCTATATTGTCCTATATTTTTTTCAAAATTTGTCCTATATTTTTTCAGAAAATGTCCTATATTTTTTTGACGAGGCGCTGTGCAGCCTGATTATATAAAAACTGATTGTATTTCGTTTTGAGGAAACAATAGCAAAAATAAATGGCCAACAAATTTGAAAAAGTTTCATGTTGAAGAAAAGGTTTAATTGATTATTTTTGAATTAATGGGTTTTTTTTTCACGGTAAATTATCTTTACCCCTACTACAATGTCGTATCATGAAAACAAATTTCCTCCAATTAATATTTTGAAATATTGTCCTTTCAGGAAGATAAAAATTTGAGCAACAATAAAATCTGGATGAACTCGTACCACTTTCTATCTGACAGGAAATGGAAGATATCCTAGCTTCCAAGAATCGGATAATTCAGCTGTCTTTTAACTTGAGATATCCACCGCCAACATTGAAATTCATAATTAAAGTGGATTCTTTTTATTTCAATGTAAGTACGTAATAGATTTCTACCTTTACTGCGATATTCCGATGAATGCAATTTTTTTTTTTTTTTTCGGCTATTAAGCGATAAATACTGTTAGTTCGAATCAGAGCGGCAATTCCGATTACATTTTATATCGGAATCGGAATAGGAATCTTAAATTTTTTAAGCTTTATCATAATCGGAATCGGAATTATTATTTTTCTTAGTTAAATGAGGCAGTAAAAAAAAAAAAAAATTACTTCATTTTTACAGGTATTTTGTGCGATTATAAAATCATTTTTTCGCTCTGCTTTTATTCCAAAGCTGTTTTTGAATAATGATATTTAAAGCTGTATTTTTTTTTTTTTTTTTTTTTTTTTTTAATAAGCAGGTCGTTCTAAATATTTTGTTTTCTGGCCCATATTGTTCGAAATAAAAATTAAGGTACTATTTTCTTTTTGTCAGCGTTTGTAAGCAAGCTAAAAAGTGGCTGACCCCACTTAAGTCCTGATTGGCTCCCCTGTGGTTCAAGAAGGAAATTTTTTTTTTAGGTACAATTTTAATTTTAATTTTTTTCTTTTTTTTTTTACAGGCTCAAGCTGTTCAGCTTATACAAATATCGGTATTTATTGGCCGATTTTCACCGTTTCAAATGGGGGAGATCAAATTGGAAACGACTGGAAATCTTCCAGGATTGATGTAAGAAAAAAAAAAAAAAAAAATGGGAGTTACGAGATGGGGGTTCTCTTAAAATTGCGAAAGGATCATTTAAGATTATTTTGACTGAAAATCGTTGATGAAGTGTAATATTTGAATGGGGCCCTACGGGATTGATGGTAAATTACGTTTAAAGGAGAAGTCTAAATTCTTATAAGGGAAAGCCTTTTTTGTTGCTAAGTGCGGGGAAAGTGAGGGATTAAATGGAGCTAAAAAATGCTTAATGATGTCAAATTAAATGCTGTGAATGGTAACTTCTGTAGTTAAAAATAGCTCTTCGATTGTACTGCACTGAAGAGACCATTGGTGGTACCGGTGCTGGAGTCTTAGAAGTGATGCAATTTAAAACTTTTAATTGATTAATTCTTTATTTGCTTTTGATTTAAGTTCTTTAAATTTTTAAGTAATGTTAATTTCTTTCTTTTTTTCTTTTTTCAAAGCTTCAAGAGTTCGACATTCGGCGCTTCAACAGATCTTCGAGGGATAGGGATGGGTCACATACAACGACAGGCGTTCCGCGGCGGTTTCTTTTTTTTGGTCGTTTTAGACCATTTTTTGCGTATGACAGCCTGTCGTCGCTGGTGAGGCTGTCACTTTTAGGTTTTTTTTTTTTTTTTTTTTTTTTTTTATTGGGGTTAGTGAGGTCGAGATGGGAGGGGGTTGGGAGCGAGGGTCTGCTTGTCGCTGGTGAGGGGACCCGAGCGTCTCGCGTTCGACGTCGTGGTTAAGCCGTCGGGGCGGCCAATATCATCCCTGACGCGAGGGGAGGGATGGAGCTTTATAGCCAGCTTTTACAGAGCTCCTAGCCCACGTACAGGTGACCTCTGGTATGGAGACTCGATGTGGTGGTCAGTCGTGCGGGGCGTGAATGTGCTGCTGACCGTAGGAGAGGGGAACATTCCTTAACCGGAATGTAGCGAACCGATTCGTGTCATGGGGCCTTTGTCTAATGACGCGGTTGAGACGTGCTTCACGCACTCATACAGACATGTGGCCGGGTAGGCGTAACTAGGGCTTCCTATATCCTGTTAGGTTTTCCAATTACCGGCGCTGTATGAGGTCCGGACGGGGACTTGTTGATCCGCAAGTGGGATTGGGGAGCTATAATGCTGAGAACCGATCCCGTGGAACGACTCCTGCACATGATGACCACCACCGTGGGGACGACCTAGCGATAGGGACTTTTGAGGTCGTTTTAATTGTTAGGCGAATGGGGCCGAAGGGGTAAAAGAACGCTCTGTTGTATGTGACTCTTGACCGAGAGAGCATGCCGAAAAAATTAAAAGTAATTTATTAGTTTTGGGACCCAAAAAAAAATTTTGTTGTCACAAAACTAGAAACTCCTCACCTAGGGAAGATTGCACGTTGAGCCCAGTGGCTTGGGTAGAGACTGGCCGAGATGAAATCGGTGACTTTCTCTATTCATACCCTGGGTTCAACTGTGTAGTTTTTTCGACTTTTCCTTTCTTTCTCCTTTATTTAAATGAAATTACTTGTTATTTCTTTCGGTATGCTCTCTAAGTCTAGGCCATTCATCATCAGGAGCTCGCATCATCGTTTTAATGGCATAGAAGTTGACCCAGCCGACGTCATCATCACGTGGAGGAAAAAAAATTTTTTTTTGTTTTTATAAAAAATAGCACTCTGTAACGAACGAGCAGGAAATAGTTAAATTATTAGTTATGGGCCATCTAAAGACTTTCTTTTTAAATTTTGCTTTAAGAACTTTGCTGTATTTTAAAAACTGTTAACTGTGGCTCTAGGACTTGTAATGCACTCAGAATTTTTGGTATGAATCCCATGAATCCGATTTTGTATGCAGGTAAAGTAAAGCCGAGAAAAGATTGCACGTTGAGCCCAGTGGCTTGAGTAGAGACTGGCCGAGATGAAATCGGTGACTTTCTCTATTCATACCCTGGGTTCAGCTGTGTAGTTTTTTCCTCGACTTTTCCTTTCATTCTCCTTTATTTAAATAAAATTACTTGGATTTTTCAAAAACTTAAACTTTGATTATATCATTAGGATATTTCAGCAGTTTTGAAAGGAAAAAAAGAAATTCCAATTGTTTAAGGAACTAGTAAACGGATCTGATTTCAATAACATTCCTGCTCGTTCAAAAAAAAAAAAAAAAAAAAAAAGAAATTTATGTAATTTATAAAATGTACGGGAAGACTGTCGCAAAATATTCCGCTGGACAAAATAGTTTACTGAGAATTTTAGTAACCGAGCCGAAAATTGAATTTCCTCTGCTAGAAATTTTTTGAGTGGTTAGGGTTAAGACTTTCAGCGGAATCTTTTGCGGCTGCTTTCCCCAGATTAACTATAATGCTGAACTCTAGAATCTTTTAAGAAGCAGATAAAAAACTAATCTTTTTTTTATTTCAAATTATTATCATTATTTTTAATCTCGTAATTTTGTCAATGAGTCGATGAATCATATTCGGAAAAGGAGGAAGCTGACTTCGCTAACTTAGCTTTTTACGATCTTATTTAGTTAGAGAACTTTTGTTTTTTCATTTGTGAAAACTGGAAAAAAATGTCTTTCACTTTTTTTTTTCAAGGCAATTTAAAAAAAACCGTTTATAGATTTTGATTTAGGGCAGACTTTCTAATCGTTTGTAAGATTTTTCAAGATTTTCTTATTTTGAAATTATTTACGTTACAAATAGTCAGGCCCTTCCAAAAGTTAAACTTTAAAAGATTATATAAACTAACATGTCCCAAGTAAAATTTAACACGTAAAGGTTTTTATCTGCTTCTGAACAATGCTACTTTAAATCGCCGAGCAATAGTCATTATTAGGAAGTATTTTTTTTTCTTTTTTTTTTTAACCATTTTTAAGTTTGAAAATGTAAATCTAAATTGAAATTTCCGAGGTGGGCTGTCTTGAGTTTTTAAATTTGAAAATTTTACATGCTGTCAAATCCATAATTTGAGATGTCGGGGTATATAGCTATTATCTTCTATGTAATATTTTAATTATTTTTGGAAATCGTGCCAAAATTCTTTGACATTGTCCATCTTTTAAGCAAATTAAATGTAAAAATAAATCGAGTCAAGGGCAAACTTTTCCAGTTCCCGCCAGTTTTGGCACGTCTCTTAATTTAGTATTTTGTTTTTTTAATCATGAAGTAAAATCCTTTTAGAATTTGGCGGAAAGTTGCTCGGAAGATTTAAGGTGGCTCTTTTTAAGAAATGCTAGTAACATCAATTGCCTTATTAGGATTGATTAGAGCACTTGCAATAAGTGAATTTAGAAAAAATGTCAGGAGTTTCGAAAAATCACTCTTTTAAGTTACGGTATTTTTAGTTTTGGCGAGGCTGTAAATACTGATGTTTTCATAATCTTTTGAAATTGTTACTGCCATCAGCAACTTTTAGTAATTCATTTGAAACTTATTAATTTTTTGAAATTTTTGATCTCGAAATTTGATGAAAATTTTTCCCGAAAAAATCGTTAAGTCATTTTGGCTGACATTTTAATTTATTTTTAATTATTTACATACCCCAGTAGAAACGTCCATGCGGGAAATTTTCTAACTTTTTTTTTTGGCGAGTCTATAGAGTCAGGGTTAATTCGAATAAATTCGGCGATTTGACTGTCGTGTTTAGCATTTTTTTTTTTTTTTGAAGAGATCAAAACATCTAAATATTTTGTTGTACTTAATCTAATTTTCACAGATATTATATTTATTAGTATTGATCATAATTTGTTAAGGGAAGCTTATATATTCATTCTTTTAGGTTGGTAGTATCAAAAACGTTTAAAAATTGCCAGATGTTGCTGATGTCTAGTATCATAATTTTTTTTAATAACAGTATATTGTTACTAGCATTTCGGTGATTTGATTTTGAGTTCAGTGTTATGGTATAGCTTTGAATGTTGGAAAAATTGTAGTGATAGCATTTTTTTACGATTTTTTAATGGTTTTGAAAGGCCATTCAAAATTAAGGTTAATTCGATGCGTAAAAAGTCTGCAAAATCTTGTATTGCTAAAATCGTATTTTTAACAGGAAAATTTTCCGAAGAGTGCTTCTCTCCGTTCGAATTATTCTGACTCTGCGTTTCGTAGAGTTTGAATAACACGAACGAGTGGGTGGCTGGAAAGTTTTATGTTAAAAATAAGACTTTTACAAAGAAAGATTTGCAACCAACATACGCATCGAATTAACAGCATTATTGAATTGCCATTTAAAACCATTAAAAAGTCGTAAAAAATCGCGAATCATTTACTTCCAGAAAAAAAAAAAAAAAAAAACTTGTAATTGTATGATAAAATATATTAGAAATAAAAATACATAAAACGAAATATACAGTATATTCATTTAAACCTATATATGACGTCACAGATCACGTGACCAAAATGATGAAAAAAAGAGCGTGCGGTTCAGTTTAGAGGGTCTTCTTAGAATTTTTTTTTTTTTTTAACGGGGGTCCAGTGCTGCCATCTCCCCTTCCTACCCCGCAGGACCGTCACTAAGCGCTCCAATCGAGATAACCCATTACTACTCGGCCACCAATACAAGTCGTAGACGTTACCATGTTCTATTAACTTCTTGTACCGACAACCAAGTTTTAATGTAAAGGGTCACCCCGATTGAAACTCTTAGCTCAAGTCCTGCGAAGTAGGAAGGGGAGATGTTAGTATGCCTTATAAGGCATTAAACAAACTAGGCTTGTTTAATGCTTTATGTTATAGCATACCCAAAGGTGGTTGTCAGCGCACATGTGCTACTCCAACTCGTCAGGTGAGAAATGAAAGGTCAGGACGTGTTCGCCACATTACCTCGTACTACCCTACTGGGACAGTGGACCGGTCCGCTCCAGCCAGAACTCTAGGATGTGTAATCAAAATGCGAAGAGTGCAAAAAGCTACCTGCGATCAGAGAGTAAAAAGTATTTTTTAAGACCGAGTTGACAAAATAACTACTAAGAGTTACCCTGCCAAACGGGGAAAAATAGAGCCCTAGGGTGAGTAAGGGGGGGAGATGGCAGCACTGGACGAGAAATTTGACCCACCCGCAAGCTCTATTGAAAACTATCTCTCGAATAACGAATAACCTAATGCTAAGATAATTCCTAAAAATTACCTACACATTGGTTGGAAAATTTAAGTGGAAATAACCAAAATGCCAAGGTAATTATTCAAAATTACTTTAACATTTGGTATGAATTTGGAATAAGAGAGCCGTGCAACTAAAAATAATAATCAAGATAATAATAAAAAAGAAAAGAATAGAAAATAAAATGAAATAAATTTAAAAAAAAAAGAAAAATAAAGGTAATAATAATAATAAAAAAATAAATACATATTAAAAAAAACGAAAAAATAAGGTGATAATAATAATAATAAATATCCCGTAAAAGGGAGAAAAAAAAATAATAATAATAATAGAGATAAAGTACGGTAAAAGCATATAGAAAAAGTAATTAGGCAAAAGTTTCCTAACATTTCCCTAACATTTCGAGATAGGAAAGCAAAAGATCAGCGAAAAAAGAAGTTCTGATCGCAGGTCTCTGCTTGGAAAAGTCAAACTAGAAAAAATCGAGTCAGTGCATTTTGCATTAAAATGCACTGTTGAACTTTTCGGTTTGCTTTTCCATAGCAGAAAAAAAAAAAAGAAAGTCGTCAGACTTAAAACCTAACAGTTGACATCCAATGAGTAGTGCCTATTGGCCACGAACCTAAGGGTTTTAAGCTAGACACAGGTTCTTAAATTGTAAGAAGTCCCTAACCGCGATAATCAGAAAGGGGAAAAAATATTTTTTCCCAAAATATTCAGAGGCCTTTAAACCTCTTCCTAACTTGCAAAAAAGAAACTACCGATATTAAAATGTAAAATCGGTAACTTCTCCTTCGCCACCTTGACATGAACGAAAAAAAAAAAAAATCGCCTAACACCTGTGACTTGGCTCAAAACCAAAAAAAGCTCAGGTAGTACTACCTCATGTGGTTACTTACCCATCACGATACAAATCGCCTGACTCGTTTCGGAGAGTAGCCCGCTTCGACCACCTGTGAGAGGAGCTTTTACGTTAACATTTATAAAAAAAAAAGTAATTCAATTTTCTTAGAAAAATTAAATTCTTAGAAAATTGGAAAAAAAAAAAAAAAAAAAAATGTTAACGCAACAGCACCCCTCGATGGGGACGTTTCATCATTTTAAGTTCTGAAACGTCACCCTCCCAAGTGAAATGTCCATAAGTATGAACATTTACGACTTGGGGCAGGAAATCGCCCACCCTTCCTCGATTTCCTGCGCCCGACCCAAATTAAAAAAATATTTTTTTAAATTTAAAATAAAATAAGCGATAATTTTGGGTGGTCATATCAGAAGGCTTTACATTAATTAAAATAAATTATATTTTTATTCATTTTTTTTTTCTTGCTCGAGCTAGCATAAGCTTTATAGATTCTGTAAGCTAATTAAACGAAGTCTCCTAACAAAATCCTGATAAGAAAAATTTTCCTGTGCAACAGGAAAACAAAAAAAGCTAGCAAAGTTAACGAAAACGTTTCCAAAAAATGATAAATTTTTTGATCACAGTTTGATGGTCCAGTTGTTTTTCTCCTAGCCTAGATGGGGTGGTAAGCATGTAGACGACGTTCTTTCATGTCCGGCATCGTTTTGCCGCTCCTGTCCAGGATCCTTTTCTTCCTCAGCTGTTCCAACTCCTTGAAGCAAAACTGCAGGCTAAAAAAAGAATAAAAATTAAAATTAGAGAAAATCGAAAAATGGCTCCCACGGCTCGGAAAATGCTCGGATCAAAAAACTGACTTCATATTCGGATTCAGCGACCTCGAGAACCCCTTAAAAGCCAAAAAAATCGACACCTAAAATTTTCGCCAAAATCGACAAAAATGCAAAGTCTTTCCTTTTTTTTTGACGAAAAAAAAATTTTTGACTTTTCCAGGTTTTCTCAGTGGTTCCGGGGGTTTTCGACCCTCCTAAATCCAGTGGTGAAGTCGGTTTTTCGATCAGACCAGTTCCTGAGCGGGAAATCGAGAAAAACCATTTTTGAGCGAATCGGAAAATGGCTCCCACGGTTCGGAAAATGCTCGGATCAAAAAACTGACTTCATATTCGGATTCAGCGACCTTGAAAGCCCCTTAAGAGCCAAAAAAATCGACACCTAAAATTTTCGTCAAAATCGAGAAAAATGGCTCCCACGACTCGGAAAATGCTCGGATCGAAAAACGGACTTCATATTCGGATTCAGCACCCTCGAAAACCCCTTATAAGCCAAGAAAATCGACACCTAAAATTTTCGCCAAAATCGAGGAAAATGGCTCCCACGGCTCGGAAAATGCTCGGATCGGAAAACGGACTTCATATTCGGATTCAGCGACCCCGAAAACCCCCTAAGAGCCAAAAAAATGGACACCTAAAAATTTTGTCAAAATCGACAAAAATGCAAAGACTATAGTCTTTCCTTTTTTCTCGACGAAAAAAAAAATCTGGACGTTTTCAAGGTTTCTCAGCGGTTCCGGGGGTTTTCGACCCTCCTGAATCCAGTGGTGAAGTCGGTTTTTGGATCGGATGAGTTGCGGAGTGGGAAATCGAGAAAAACCGTTTTTGGGTAAATCAGAAAATGGCTCCCACGGCGCAGAAAATGCTCGGATCAAAAACTGACCTCATATTCGGATTCAGCGACCTCGAAAACCCCTTAAGAGCCAAAAAAATCGACACCTAAAATTTTCGCCAAAATCGACAAAAATGCAAAGACTATAGTCTTTCCTTTTTTTTCGACGAAAAAAAAAATTTGGACTTTTTCAGGGTTTCTCCGTGGTTCCGGGGGTTTTCGATCCTCCTAAATCCAGTGGTGAAGTCAGTTTTTCGATCAGATGAGTTGCGGAGCGGGAAATCGAGAAAAACCGTTTTTGGTAAATCAGAAAATGGCTCCCACGCCTCAGAAAATGCTCGGATCGAAAAACGGACTTTATATTCGGATTTAGCACCCTCGATAACCCCTTAGGAGCCAAAAAAATCGACACCTAAAATTTTCGCCAAAATCGACAAAAATGCAAAGACTATAGTCTTTCCTTTTTTTCGACGAAAAAAAAAATCTGGACGTTTTCAAGGTTTCTCAGCGGTTCCGGGGGTTTTCGACCCTCCTGAATCCAGTGGTGAAGTCGGTTTTTGGATCGGATGAGTTGCGGAGCGGGAAATCGAGAAAAACCGTTTTTGGGTAAATCAGAAAATGGCTCCCACGGCGCAGAAAATGCTCGGATCAAAAACTGACCTCATATTCGGATTCAGCGACCTCGAAAACCCCGTAAGAGCCAAAAAAATCGACACCTAAAATTTTCGCCAAAATCGACAAAAATGCAAAGACTATAGTCTTTGCTTTTTTTTTCGACGAAAAAAAAAATTTTGACTTTTTCAGGGTTTCTCAGTGTTTCCGGGGGTTTTCGACCCTCCTGAATCCAGTGGTGAAGTCAGTTTTTCGATCGGAAGAGTTGCTGAGCGGGAAATGAAGAAAAACCGTTTTTGGGTGAATCAGAAAATTGCTTCCATGGCTCCAAAAGTGCTCGGATCAAAAACTGACTTTATATTTGGATTCAGCGACCTCAAACACACCTTTTAAGCCAATAAAATCGACACCTAAATTTTTTGCGAAAATCGAGAAAAATGCAAATATTAAGGGTAAGGCTTCCATTTCACAAGGACTATAATAGTGTAATAGCCGAAAAAGTCAAATGTTGACCTTGACATTTTCCACGATTTCCCACTCCAAATTTTCCTTTCAATTTAAAACCTCCCGACCAACGAAAAAAAAAAAAAATTCTCTTCAATTTTACAAAAGCTAAGGCTATGTTCAACTGCAAATGCTTTATAACCTGTTTTCTCATGTGCAAAACATCTGCATCACTGTTACAAAAATTTAAAAAAAAGAAGGAAAAAAATTAGAAGACTAACCATAATTATCCAGGCATCATCCCCTTGCTGCTGTCTATTGCAAGACTCCTGCAGGTAATTGTTGATGAAAGCTGCGTCAATTGCCTTGGTTTCTTGATTTGTACAAAACCATCATTTAAAACCTGTAAATTAAAAAGATTCATTTAAAATGAAGGACAAAATAAGTTTGCTTAGAGGAATTCAACAGCCATTAACAAGATTGAAATTTATGTGGGAAAATTAAATTTAGAAATCTTTTGCCAATAAACAAAAAAACCACTTCAAAATTAAAATCAGATTTCCTTACTTCTGGAATGTTTTCTGCTGTTTTCGGAACCTTTTTTATTTTTCTACAAATTGTTTGGTAGTTTCTAGCAAAATAATTTTTAGAGTGAACAAATTTTCTTTACTATATAGTGATGTTAATAAATAGTCTTTTACTTACATTTAAACTGGAAACATCCAACATAATTTTCAGACTCAGTCAAATCCAGTTCCAAGTCCACATGTTCAAAACGCAGACATTAAAGTAAGAAATAAAGAGAGGAAATAAATCCCTTGACTGCGAGACACAGGAGCACAGAAGGTAGATGTTGATGCAGTTGACAAGAACTCTACCAATGTTAAATCTTAAACTGATTCCATCCTGGAAAACTCGAATGCTACATGACCTCTTTAAAGTGCTGGTATGTAGATGATTCCTGGTCAGAACTTGTTTTTAAAACTGAAAAGAACAATAATAAATTTAACATGAGTAAACTCCTAACACAATCACCTTATAATTGGAAAAAAAACATTTTTTTAATGCTACAGAATATCTTTTTCAACATCTACATGTATAACAAAACAATCTTGACGCAAGACATAAGTTTAAAAAAATTTACCTTTGAATCTGAATTTGATTTCTTCTTTGAAAAGAATTTTTTGAAAAAGCCAGGCTGTGAAATACTGCATGTGTTATTTGTGATTTCCTACTCAGCCGAGGGTAAGGCTTCCATTTCCAATTTGGTCCTAACATGAGTTTATTTACATACCAAAGTTGTAACAAATCAACAAATCTGAAAAGAATTAAAAGCAAAACCACTTTATACACATGATTTTGTACAACAGGAATAGATGTAAGTCAGTAATACATTTATTATAAACAGACTAATTTAAGAAACTCCGTAAAGTATTAAATTTAATTCCTAGCTTGCTGAAAAGGAAGTAACTAACAATTAATCATAAGTTGCAAATTCTTGAATCTCGCCTTCTTCAAAAGCTCAGAAGAGGAAGATAAACCTCCAATTATAATTTTATACTTGTCGTTCTAGACAAAAAGTAGAGAAAATTGTGACACTTGTATGATTTTTGCTGTTTTAAAAAGTACTATACCGGACACAAAAGTCAATAAAATGCTCTATTTCGAGCCATCAGAAAAGACCTCTGAAAAATTCCATTCAATTTATGTACCTGAATTCCCTGTAAATATTACTATATACGATCCTAATCAACGATTCTTCATATTCACTTTCATCTTTCTCATACCTGTCCAAACAAGCCATGAATCTAAAGTCGCCATCTTGGCTCACACATTGCTTCAACGGATGATACTCATTATGCAAATAACACGAGGAAGTGTAATTGAACGTTATATCTTAATTTAATCCAGTTAAACAACGATTAAAAGCTATAATTTTTCACCCGAATGAACACGTCTTACAAATAAAGTAATATGGCGGCCGTTGGGAGTTACCAACTTTTCGACATAAATATAGATTCGACTTGTTGCATTCCGCTCTTTCATATTCCCGCAAATATTTCAAAATCATCGTGTCTTGAGCGGAAAATAAATGAATTCGAATATCAAGTTGAAATCAAATTAAGAAAAACAAATATAAAAACTAGATTGGGATTGGGATGGTGAAAACATTAAAAAAATTTAATTACATTAAAAAAATTAAGTATTATCAATTTGCGGCATTAAACTGTATTTTGATGATATTATCACTATCCGGTTGGTTATGCCGGCCCTGCCTTTCCATGGAATTAACTTTTGTTTAAACCTTTCTGATCTTCTGTTAATTTTTGTTACACAGATGTATCCGTGGTGAGTTCGACTATTTTAAGGACGTCTTAATCTCAGCCTGACGAAATGAAATGGAAAACATACCTGTAAGAAACTGGCAAAAACGAAGAGGATGAAAACATGGGAAAAAATGAATATTTATACTGTATAATAATAACGAAATGTTATTCTTAAATAAAGTGCAGAACTTCTAACAAAGTATCTTAGACCTATTTATTTCCACAACTATTCCAATTACATTTACATTTACGTTACATTAAAATCTTTTTTCTTTTTTTGAAATGTAGGAAGTATATTGTTGCAAAAAAACCTTGCAAAAATAGTGAAACTAATTTTCATACAATGAACTTTTTGTACCTCTTTAAACTTCTAATTCCGGCTATACAGGTTTGAATCTATTATTAAAATTGTTCTACAAGTATTATTATAATAGTATTAGAAAAGCATTGTAGTAAAGTATTGTAGTAAAGTATTGTTCTTCAGAGTACGAGCTACGAAATAAATTTTTTTTAAAACTAAAATAAAAGAATTAATAAAAAAGAAATAGGAAAATACAAACTGCAAACTACGAACCACTAACTACAAAATAGGTAATAGGTAATTTGTAGTTTGTAGTTTGTATTTTCCTATTTCATTTTTTATTAATTATTATTTCTATTTTTTAAAAATTTTGTGCGTAGTCTGTAGATCAATTTTAATTGATACAAACAGAGGAAGCCTTTAATTCCTAACTAACAAATTTACGAATAATGACAAAATAGAAATTCTTTCTAACTTACAAAAATCTAACAGCTCTTCTAAAATAATTAAAATATCATCATAAAATGAACAAAACAAAACAATTAAAACTTTTTTTTTTGTTTCTTGTTATAAAATTAAATCTTAAAACCTTCTGAGATCAGAGTTACGCAGTGACGTAAAACAAAAAAGAAAAAAAATTGCAAATTCATTCGTTTTTTACAAAGCACAAATGTAGTTAATTTTTAAAAATACTGTACATTTATGGATACCAAATCCATTTCTTTTTATCAAATCTAATTTTTAAAAAAAAGGCCTGAAATATTTTATCTGGAAGTTCACTTAAATACCTCTTTAGATATAAAATAAAGCAAAGAAAAATTTTCAAACTGGAAAATTTAAGAGAACCGGCATAAATAATTCTTCAAAAAAATGTGTGTACAAATTTCCTTTTTCGGAAATGCAATATGCTAACTTACACACATCTCTAAAGTGAGCTGTTAACTCACCATTCATGTTTTCTGTGACATTACTGACATGTACAAAAGGATCTTGAACACATAAAAAACTTGAACACCAAAATACACATCTCTGATCCTTTGAAAAATTTTTTTTGTACATTGAAAAATGCTTTGGCAGTAAATCTGGTATGTCTATAATATTTTTTGGAACTGCTACTCCTACATAAGGGCAAATGACATCATTTTCATAATCAAAATTCGAATAGAACTTAAAAAAACCTTTCAACAAATCAAAAAAATTTAATTCACATTTTAGATTTGTAGCTAAAGTGGCAAAGGCGACATTCCAACCGTCCACTATTATTGGTCTGAATGTATTTTGTAATTATAAATCGGATAAATTAATAAATTATCTAATTGTTGGAGAAAAAAGACAACCAAAAGAGTGAGCGCATAGCTGCTGATCATTTCTTTGTTTAATAACCCTTGTTTTTTCAACCAAAACTTTAAAATAACGATTAAAGCTTTAATTCTGAAAAGAAAAAGAAAATTTTACATTTTGTTAATGTTAAAAATCATGAAGCATCTACCTTTCATCCAGACTGACAAGATATCGGATGAGATAACTGTTATATATGCTAATTCCGTTCTTAATTGCAATCTTAAAAGGTGTATTAGAAACTTTATATTTAAGACTAGGAATGGCTCCTTTGATTGCAATGACTTCCTCAGCAAAATCATGGGCCTTTAACAGGCACTCTAGGATAACGATACGAATCTCTGTTTTAAAATTATCATCTCCTGAAACAAATACCAGCACAAATGATTTCTTCATACTACTTTGATAAATAAGCAATGCTTAGCTTATGGCTTTATTCTCATTTGCAAAAAGTGCACATAAGCTAAGCACTAAAATCACTTGACATTTACAAAATCATTTCAATCATCAAAAATCATTTAAAATATTGGCGAAGAGCTTTAAGATGAAAAGAAACATATAGCATGCTTACCAAATTCAGCAAAAAGGTCCACATCACTGCCTTTTAAGGCCAAACCTGTTTTAGCTGACCCAAACAATTTTACACTGACAGACTCAAATTGCTCAAAATCATTGAAAACTTGTTCAATCATTTCACAATGTTTTTTAGCTTTATGGTAAAAAGCCTCATCTGCTTGTATGGCTAATAAAACATAGGGAACTTGGTACGTAACAGTAGGTGCCATACTCATAATTTTAGCAAGCCACGCATTTTGTGGATCTTCCTAGAATTAATTAAAATTATTGTCAGAAAATTGAGACGAAAATCATCTAAAATAATCAATACAAACCAAATCAAGAATTGTCAAATTTTTGCAATAATTAATGCCAGTTTGAAGACACGGTCTTGGTATCTGACATTTACTACCATTATTATGATTTTTACGGAGCTTTTTCTTCATAATTATAATTTTTTCCTTTTCCTTTGGCTTTATAATAGTTTTACTTTTACCGCAGAACATTTCACGAAGAAAACTTCATAAAATTAATGTTCTTTTTATAAAGTTATTACATACGAAGTATAACCTAACTTCGTTAAATGTACGTTGTATTCAAATTGTCTAAAACCACGACAAAAAGACCGGATATGAGATGCTAGTCATTGAAAATCTGGTAAAGAAAATCTAGTACAGATATGTTTGAATTTCTTAATATAGTTAATGAGGAAAAATTCTTCGGGTGACAAAATTTAAAATTATTGCATTAAACCGATAAATATCTGATTGTGCTTATGTTATATCATGTTAATATGATGAAAGAAATAAATAAACGTGTGATGTCTTTTAACTAGCTTTATTTATTATAATGAACGAGCTCTCGATACAGTCTAGCCAACTTAACTTAACCATAGACATATAACATGTTTCTTTTTTTTTTTTTTTTTTTTTTTTTTTTTTTTTTTTATAAAACTTACAAACTATAAAAATTACAAACTATACATTTGTTGCTTAAAACTAATTAAATCATTCAAAATCAATATCACTTAAGTCTAATACATAATCTCTAAGTCTAGTGTTAGAAAATCTTTGTCTCTTCTCTCTGCTCGAGCTTTCTATCTCCGAAATTGGAGTCGAATGGTTTCGCTCTTCGTTACCTACGATATTTAAACATGAATAATAATTGTGATCTAATAATGTCGCATTTAACAAATTATTATTTATGTTAGTTTCGTCCTGACTTTCTTCGTCATCGCTATCTAAATTGTTGTTTTGACTACCTTCGTCGTCACTATCTAGATTTTCATCATCTTGGTAACTAGCATCGTTTATATCATCACTTTGACTTTTTTCTGAACTAGCATCGAGATTTTGGCTATTTACTGAACTAGCATCGACATTTTGACTATTTACTGAACTAGCACTGACATTTTGACTACTTACTGAACGAGCATTGACATTTTGACTATTATCGTTTTCGACAAAAATACTTATTATTTTGTTACAAGTTTTGTTTTCGGTTTCTTTCTTTTCACAAACTTTAACAGGATTAGATTTTTCTTTGATCGTTACTGGACAAGGAGCTATAAATACTCTGTTTCTTTTTATTAAGTGACCTTTGTCACTAAGTAATCGGATCGTCCTTGGACCGGGACCGAAACCTTCTATACGACCTTTTCGCCAAGCTTTTTTAAGATCTGTTTTGTAATACACCATGTTTCCAACTTTATACTTGTGTGAATAAACTTTCGAGCCTTTATCATAATAATACTTAGCCCTGTTAGCATTTTGATCTAGCGTTTTCTTAAAATTCTTTACAACTGAAGGTTTTAATTGCCTGTCTTTTATCGGCAGATCTGTACGACATAATCTGCTCATCATTAACTGAGTAGGAGTATAATTAGTACCTGCTACCGGAGTGTTTCTAAATTCTAGCAACATTTTGAAATAATCAGTATTCAATTTTTTACTCTTCTTTAAAATCAGTTTACAAATTCCGACTGCTTTTTCCGCGAGACCATTACTTTGGTGATGGTGCGGGTCAGAATAAACACACTCAAAATTCCAGTCTACACTAAATTGTTTCATTTCTTTAGAATTAAAAGGATTATTATCTGCATAAAGTTTATTTGGAACCCCAAAGTTACTAAATATTTGTTTCAAGCATGGAATGATTGACTTTACTTCCTTTGTTTTAATGGGATGCAATTCAATCCATTTTGTATAATAATCAACTAGCACTAAATAATTTTTTCTATCTTCTTCTAAAATATCACAAGCTACATATTGAAATGGTCTTTTGGGTTGTTCCCGCAAGAGCATTGGTTCCTTAACATTATTACGAGCAATTCCGAGCACACTGTGCAGTTTTTTATATACTGTACAATTTCTTCATTAATTCCTGTCCAATAAAACAGTTGTCTAGCTCTAGCTTGGGTTTTGGTTACCCCAAAATGCGAATCATGTAATTTACCTAAAATTTCCTTCTGCATACTTTTGGAACAATTAATCTATCTCCCAAAAATAATAAATCATTTCTTCATAAATCTCATACCTTATCTGATAATATTTTTTTAATTCGTTGATAGCTGATCATAATGTGGCCAACCATTTTTAAAATAATATTTTAATAAATTTGAAGTACTGTCAGCTTTAGTGGCTTCCTTTAATTTATTTTCTACTTCATTTGAAATATTCAACGAATGCACCATGTCTTGTAATTCAGGATCAATGGGTTCGTAACTAACTAGGAGTACTACAAGATCTATTAAAGCATCTGCAATGTGCATTTTAGCACCTGGTACAAACTGTAATTCTATGTCATAATACCTAACTTTAATTTAATTCTTTGTAAACGAGTTGAAGGAATCTTCGAGATTTTTTTTTCATTATTGAGAGCAAAGGCAAATGATCAGTTTGAACTATGGTGTGTCTTCCATAAATGAATTGATGGTATCTTTTACAAGCAAACAAAATCGCAAGGAATTCTTTTTCGATCTGGCCAAAATTCTGCTCGTTTACAGTTAATGCCCTGGACGCGTATGATATCGGCTTACCATCTTGTAGTAAGACACATCCTATTCCATTTTGAGACGCGTCCGTTTGTATTGTTAACGGCTTATCTATGTCATAAGTATGCAAAACGGGTTTACTTGACACAAGCGTTTTTAACTTTTCAAAAGCATCAATCTGTGCTTTTTGCCAACTAAAAATACATCATGCTTTAGTAGCATGCGTAACGGTGAAGTAATTTCAGCGATTTTGGGATATATTCCCGAAAACTATTAACGAATCCTAAAAAATTCTTATTCATCTTTATTAGAGGGGTTCTGTATTCAAGAACAGCTTTTACTGCTTCAACATCTAGACCAATTGTTCCTTCACCTAAAATATGTCCTAAATATTCTACTTTGGAAGGCATATATTGAAATTTCTTTTCATTAAATTTAACTCCATTTTGTCTAGCTATATCAAAAACTCTTTTAAACGTCTATCTAGCTCTTCTTTGTGTCTGCAAAGATTAATAAATCATCGACATAAATAAACACTCCTAGCAAATGTCCAAAAATTTCATCAAGTATTTCTGGAAAACTTCCGAGCTTATATTCAATCCAAAGGGCAATCTTTTAAATCGAAATGTTCCGAATTCGCTCGAAAAGGTACAATATTTGGAGCTATTTTCGTCCAGTTCCACATGCCAGAACGAGTTGCTCAAATCCAGTTTGGCAAAGTATTTAGCACCTTTAATTTTGGCTTTTAACTCGTCCGGGGATGGGATTACAAAATATTCTTTAACAATCCCTCATTTAAATAATGGGGATCAATACAAATTCTAATATACCCGTCGGGCTTTTCAACTGCCACTAAACGATTAACCCATTCCGATGCTTCATACTTCTTCTATAATACCTAATTTTCTTAATCTAACCAGTTCATCTTTTACTTTGGTTTTAACAGCAAATGGTAATCTCCTAGGAGGCAAGCTAATGGGATTATGATTTTCTTTCAATTTAATCTTGTATGGATTTTTAAATTTACCTATACCAGTAAATAAATCAATATTCTCATTAATAAGTTTCTTTTTTTCTTTTTCACTATCACTCAATTCATTGTCATTTATTTCATGAACTGGAATTCTTTGGACTAAACCAAATCTCATACAAGCATCTCTACTAAACAAGGGAATGGCTTCATCGCCACCGGCTATAAAGAAAGGCTCTTTTTTTTTCTGATTTCCTATCTTAACATTAAGAAAAATGATTCCTAGCACCTCTGTTTTTGAACCGTTCCAACCCTTTAAGGTTGACAATGTTGGATAGGTTTTGCTTAATTCAGGACATTCTTTTTTTAATTTTTCAAAATATCTAACTGGTAATGTACTTACATCCGCCCCTGGATCTAGCTTGAATTTAATGTCTAATTTGTCTTCGAGTACAATATTTTCATACCATGCTGGTGAGGGATCCATGAAATTGTTTACACCATAATGACCAACCCTGTTGACTGATGCACAATAATACTCCTCAGCAGCTAAAGCCAATTCCATTTCCATTTGTTGTAATTCAGGTGGGCGTGTTGTGTTGAATGTCGAACTGTTGAAAATTTGACTTCTGGAAGTTTTGTGGGCGACTCTCTGGTGTCTCCTATCCTGATTTCCTTGTTGGTTATCCGGTTGCTTTTTTTTATACGGTCTTGGATCCGGTTTACTTATGTCTGAAAAACATTGTCTAGCGTAGTGATCCTTCTTTTGACATTTTGCACAAGTTTCTCCTAATGCTGGGCATTATTCCTGTCCTCATGCTTCGGATATCCACATCTTGTACATTTTTCATCTGGCTTCCTGTTGTCATGACTTTTTTTAGGCTTTCCTGTTTTGTTGAATTGTGGTTTGTAGGTTTTCTTGTAATTTTATGAATCATTCTCCAATGCTTTCTCTTGTACTTTTTTTTCTTCCTTGTCACCGTTTTTGTTCATCTCAGTTAAATGATTCCTATTTACTTCTGCAAATCTCAACAATTCAATAACGTCTTTTAATTCAGGATCTCCTTCTTAATCAGCTCTTTTGGGTTTCCTTGTCTGCTGTACCGAACACTAATTTGTCCCTGAGAGCCTCATTCTCATTTTGAAAATTACATATTCACTAATTCTTTCACATCCGTTAAAAACTTTTCAAAAGGTTCATCTTCTTTTTGATTTCTTTCTAGAAACACATACCTAGCATGCAAAGTGTTTTTCTTTGGCTCACAATACTCCTCAAATTTCTTTAAAACATCATCATATGTGGTTGCTGGATCATCTAGGCCAAAGGTGTTGTATATCTTCACAGCATCCTCGCCAATTATGTTCAACAAAACCGCAATTTTTCTAGCATCTGTTTTTGTGTCCAATTCCGTAGCTTTCATATAAATATTCAGGTGTTGTTTAAATCGTTTCCAGTTATTTGCAAGGTTCGCCGACGTTAAATCCAAGGGTGCCGGTAGATGAAATTGCATCACCTGAGCCATGATGTTGCGTCACCCTTTTTTTTTCGATATTTATACAAACTATCACCGTTTTCACATTTTTACTTTAATTTAAGCGTTCTTAGGTCCTTTCTCTATAATATTTCCGCGACTGCGCCATGTTATATCATGTTAATATGATGAAAGAAATAAATAAACGTGTGATGTCTTTTAACTAGCTTTATTTATTATAATGGACGTGCTCTAGATACAGTCTAGCCAACTTAACTTAAACCATAGACATATAACAGCTTAGAGAGTAAAAAAAAAAAAAAACTGCAGAAGATGGTGTTCTTTACACATAGACCAAAAAAGTGTGTCGTCACATCCGCCTTCCCCTCGACGCCATATTGGCTGTTTACACCGCGAATTTAAACGTGGTTCCCTTGGTTCCCATAGTGCATTTAGAACGATATTGCATTCATTATTATTTGATTTTTACGGAAGAAATAATAGAAAACTTGCAATTATTTATAGTTAACTCGCTACTATAAGAAACTGGAAATATATATTGGCTTCTATTTCGAAGTGTTAAACGTATTTAATTTATAATTCGTCATTTGGTGATGATGAGGAAGAATGAGGTTATACTGTCGTCTTAGCTATTATTATTATTAATAAGGTTCGTCTAAGTGATGAATTATTTTACAATTAACTTGTTGCTATGAGTAGCTGGTAGAAATGTATGATAGCAATCATTTTGATTGTTTACTTGTTTATTTGTAGGCAGTAAATGGCTACAAGGAAGGCAATCTCTATGGAAATAATAAAAAATTTATTTGCAGATTATTTCTCCAATGCTAAGGGGAAATAATGCCCTAGCATCTTGGAACTTTATCTTTTCGACTGTGATTTAAAAAAAAAAAAAATTTTACTACATCTCGACAAATTCAGCATTTGATTTTCATTATGCATTTTTCCCACCCTCACATGACTTTAAATTGTTAACCTACATACCGTACTAAATCAATTTATTTCTCTCTCTTTTTAGGAGATTTTATTATGTTATTATATTTGAAAATCAACAGCCAGTCGAACCAGTCTGCTGCAGTAATAAAAGAAAAATGTACTTGTATATTAATAATGACAAAAAAAAAAAAAGAAACCTTTTCTTTCTTTCCTAAAGAAAACAATTGAAATTTTTTTATTTTCAATTCATCGCCTAACAGTAAAACATTTGAAGTCAGTTGCATTCCCTACAAAATAATATTAATATAAAATTAAACATAACCTAACCATGTTACAAAAAAAAAAAAAAAGTTTCATCTGCAAATAAAACACTTAGACAGAAAAGGCCTAATAATATTCAATAGCAGTTTTAACAAAGTAATTTATGAGAATTATAAAATTTAATTTAGAGTAAAAAAAATTGATGTAACTATTTAAAATGATTAAGATAATTTTTTGAGTGATTTTCGTTTTTAAAAAACCCCAAAAAACCCGGTGTAAACAACCAATATGGCGCGGAGGGGAAGGCGGATGTGACGTAGCCACTTTTTTGGTCTATTTCCGTTGCCTTCAAACGCACCTAATACAAAAGCAATGCTATTTTTGACAAAAAAAACCTATTCTGATTTTGCTGCTGAAGAAATGTGCTACTTTTACTAAATTCAACAGCACCCCTTTCACTTATATCAAGTGGCAAACAAAGTATTTGTTTGTCCCAATTGAAGACAGTAGTTATGATTTGGGCTCACCACGACACTTCCGACCCACGACGCCACTTTCTCCATGTAAAATCCCTATCCCGCCAGGCGCCGGACAAAAATTTCGCAATATGGTGCAACTACACGTTCCCACGCGCGCTTATCTTTTTCGCACGTTGTCACGCCCCGTGAGCACCTACCTTGATTTTCGCAAATGCATCTCGTTGTCACGCCCCGTGAGCGCCACGCATATCTTTTTTGCTACCTTGATTTTCGCAAATGCATCTTTTGCTTTAATTAACATAATAAACTAGGTAACCTTCCGAGTGCATTCCCATCGCTTCAACGATGTTTAATTGTTTATATTAAACTAGGTAATGCATTTCCAAGAATCTTAATTATATCATCACTTTTGCTTTTAACAAATATGAAAAAATTAACACAACAATGAAATAATATATTAAACTAGGTAATGCAACCATTACAGTAAACGCATTTCCGAGTGAATTAATAGCGCTCGATTCCAAACACAGGTTGCTTTAAAGAAACTAATTGCCCTATGAGATTTTTTCTACTGTCATTTGTCGCTTTGAATAATATCACCAAGGTGCAATAATTTTTACTTGTTAATAGAAATAATATATTTAACTAGCTTACAAAATATTTATCGTTTCTCCAAATATTCGACTCTTTTATGTTAAATCATTTTATTTATTCAATCTCTTTGATTTACACTATTTCCTTTTTAATACTTTTTCGATGACACAAAAAATCTGGGAATTTGGTTTTTAAATTTATTAAAATATATGCCCTATGATTTAACAATAATCTATTGCTCAATAATACCAACTAATATGATCAATCGAATATTCCTACTTGGTTTTATCCGTTGGTGGACAATGAAAAAAGGTCTTTAAAAAAAACAATAAATAAATCGTCACTTTCATTGGTTTGAGGATATGAAAAAATTAATTGTTTATAAATATATTTAACTAGCATATCCAAATCACAGCAACCTTGACAACGCTAAATGCATTTTCCTAGGGAATAAAAAAATAATATTTCTCAAATGTCGGGAGCGTCGCATCTTCCAAACACATACTATTTTAAAGACTGCAATCAACAGCGTTTGATTTTTCTACTAGATTAAGATGCATGATTTTCCAATAGCGTAAATGGATATAAAAAATATAACACTCTAATTGTTTATAAAAATAATTTATATTTTAATTAGCTTACAAAAATGAAATTGCTTTGATTAGTTTACAAAAATCCAAATCACTTTGAAGGCACATCTATCTTTTTCTCCAAATTTGTGCAGAGTTTTGATGGCTAATTAAAAAGAAACAATTTATTAACGATAGAAATACCCATTTCCCTTTCAAAAGAGACACTCACTTATATCCTATTCTCCATAATGATTTTCGTTTCCGAATAAAAGTAAAATTGGCTCCCACGGATTTAGTTCTAGTTTTTCTCTTTTCTCCAATTCTTTTTCATTAAGTACCTACCATTTTCCCGTCTAATTCTCCTGCACATATCATACATGTATTTAATTTGTTCCATTTCATGGCAACAATAAGTTGCTAGTTTTTTCCGGCGCTCTTAGTACTTCAAAATTGAAAGGTAAATCAAAAATTTTAGTTTACTTTTATTTTCTTTAAGAAATTCCTCAATAAGCGAGGAAGATCTAAAAAATATTAATTCTAAGAACATCGCCCGGGCCTTATCATAACATATAACTTATCTAACAAAATCATTTTAATTTCCGGAGGTAAAATTTTTATATTTTCAAACAAATTTTCACCAAAAGAAAACATGATTTAATTCAAAAATACATAATAAACCAATCAACGATCTTGAATAAATGAATCAACATTCCCAGCAATGCAACCACCATCACTTTTGCTTTCAACGAAAAAATTAACATATTAAACCGGGTAACCACCTTGACTTTTGCTTTAATTAAATCATCATTTTAACAAAAAAAAAAAAAAATAATTGATTATAATATCTAAGTAATCCCACCAATCGAATCTTCCTCTCCTAATACATTCTTTATAGGGCATATGAATGCAATTGCTCTTTTTTTTATGCACATCACACTATCACGAAACAGGGATTGCTAAATATTATGAATAAGACAAGAAAAGTTTTTACACAGAGAGATCATTAAATTAAAATTTAAACATTATAACAAAAACCACAAATTTTTCAAATTCTTTTTTAAAAATTCTTTCATCTTCCGAATCGGTAAATTCCTCAGATTCACTGTCTGATTTATCCAGGTTTTTGGAGATACAATTTTTAAGTTGGCGAACCATCTCATCATAAACATTATTATCACAATCACTATCGCTGCTAGAGTTAGAAGATAAGAAACCCTTATAGAAACAACCATAACCATAACCCCTTATTGATTTATTTTCGTCTTCATTTTTTTTTCGAAAAAACTCATATTGCCCTTCCATCCTTTTCCAAAAACGTTTCGGTCGCATTTCTTCTTTCAACACAATTTTTGGATCATGATGAATCGTTCTGTAGGAAATCTCCTCCAAAGTTGGAATTTTACTCTGCGAATAAATTCGTATTCGATGTTCAACCTTCGCCTGATTTCTTCTATCAAATGTAACACATTCACAAGGATGTTCAAAATTAATTATTCGCTTTATTAATGCTTTGAAATAAATATTGGGGTGTTTCAGCTTAGAAAAAACATCCTTTACATAAATCGACTTAACATATTTTTGCTTATTATCATCACATAAAGGGTGGTACAACAAAAAAGCATCGATAATGAGGAAAAGTTGTTGATCTGATTTTCGATATTTTTTTAAGGCAGCAAGCGCACTTTCGATCGTTCCTCCTTTCTCAATTAGCTTGTTACACCCGCCTTCTTCACAAAAAAGAAGATTTCCATTCCAATTTTCTCGTCTTTTAGCAAATGGAATGTTATAAACCCAATTTTTTTCGCGGATTGTATAGACTTTGCACCTTTTACAATTTTCACCAATAGGTTCCATATTTTTGAAAACGATTTATTGTATGAAAGACTAAACGAAAACTGAAAAAGCTACGCGAGATAGACCTTGTGAAAAATAGCCTGATCACCGGTCCGTATAGAAAATATGGTGGAAGGTATTACATATGCATTTTCATTAATTCTAGGTTATATAATACACTCCCATACGCATGATAATTCTTTAATTTGAAGTGTGACAATGTAACATCTTTTATTTTATCTCCCATATCTATAAAATAACTGCATAATATTTATCATGAAATTATGCATTGAAATGTAGCAAACTTTTTCTCTTCTTCAAGAGATAACAATCTATTGTTTAATAATAGCGCCTGATATGACCAATCGAATCTTCCTCTCCTAATACATTCTTTATAGAGCATATAAATGCAAATTAAATTTTAAAAAATCAAATTATTCAAATCATTTGATTAAAAGCACAGAGACAGACAGAAATGGAAACACGTATTTACAACATCGGGTCGAATTTTACTCTCAATGTGGAGTTTCGCGCAGGCGAGGTTATAATTGTTTTGCAAATTGAAAACAGCGAGATTATTTTAACCGTATCGAGTGGACAAAACTTATGCAAGAATTCGAGCTTATCACACGCATTTTAAAACTTCAAAATGATGCAATACGAGAAAAAAATGTGCAAAAATACAAAAGCAGCATTGACTTGGTCAAACAAGAGCTTTTATCCTGAGAAAAAAATTAAGGAGCATGGGGAGAGGAAAAGAGATAAATTATTTTCAGAGCTAATGGAAAAAAGAAAAGATTCAAATGGTATCAACACAATTATATGGTGAATATATGAGAGGAACAAAAATTGAAGAAGAAGATGTGGTGGATGAAAATAACTACGATTATGACGAGAAGCTGCTGTGGATTCGGAGGAGGATTCTTTAAAGTGGAAATACTCTCAGGACATCTTCGCTTTATTAATTGCATCAGAAGATTTGATGAAGACGATGGTTATGGCAACCCACCGTATATCACTTTATTATCGCGAGAATTCAATAAAATTTATCAGCACAAGGAACATATAGAAAGAGACATAGTGAAAAACCTAAAATATCGTTTGATACCTTTACTGTCTTGCGATTATTCTGAAATATAATGTATATATTAAAATAAATTTTAAAAATTACTCTTTAGTTTTAACATTCTTCTTCACATATGACGAATAAAATATAGGTCATACGAATCAGATAACCATTCTCGACAAGCCCCCTGAGCAGAATTATGAGCATAATTAATACCCCAGAGAGACAGACAGTACAGACAGACAGACACTAAAGACAGACAGACAGTAAAGACAGACAGACAGTAAAGACAGACCGACTGTTAGATGGCTTCCTTAATGTTTGGTACTAACCATCGTATCTTCCTCCCCATTTATTAAATTATGCTTTATGAATTGGATTAAAGAATTAACAATTATTTTAATAATAGCACCTAATACGATCAATCGAATCTTCCTATCTGTTGTGGACAAAGGAAAGGTATACTTCGAGTCTTCAAAATAAAAATTGTTTACATTAATAAAACATTATATTAAATAAAATTTAAAAACATTATTCTCTTATAAAACCCACCACCTTAAACATAAAACATTATATTAAATTACCTATTCTTATTTAAACCATCACCTTAAATCTATCACTTAAAATTAAATACAATACATTTTTCTTAATTAATACCCCCACAAAAATCATTTTTTTAATTAAACTATTAAATAATTTTTCTTATTTAAACCCATCACCTTAAATCTATCACTTAAAATTAAATACAATACATTTTTCTTAATTAATACCCACACCAAAAATCATTTTTTCATAATTTAACCTAAAATTAAAATATATTTTCTTAATTAAAGTATCAAATACTTCATCATCACTACTACTATCATTTTGCGGTATTTTATTTTCAAATTTTTTTATATCTTTATGACCGTGAGCTAAACTGTCAATACCAATTCTCCAAGGTAGTATCTTTTATCATCATAAGGCTTAAACAAATTTTTCCTCGCTAAAAGTAGAAACTACATGATTTTTTGATCCTATTCTGTTCATACTTCTTTTCTTATTGTTTTATTAAATAAAGTTTCTTATATTTCTCATGTCAAATGATGTTTAATAGTGGATCTTACACATCCTTTAGCTACTTTTTTTCATTATCCGATGCAATTTAAGAGAATAATTTTCGCTCTGAGTGCAACACATTCTAATATTTCATCGGTGGGAAATTCAATCTTCATCTTGCCTACAACTCCCTTATTACATTCATCATACATAAAGTGATCTTTCGGAAAATTTGAAGTGTCAAAATGTTCAGCAATATCAGGTTGAAGTTCTTTCAAAATATTAGGACTTTGAATGTGAACGATAAAAGAATCTGTATCTGTTAAAAGCAGATTTAATCGATTTTTAAATTTTGGAAGTAAATAATCATAAAAGAATTCATACATAAATAATTTGCTTAGTTCTAATATGGTAAATCCAATGACACAGGGTCTATCATATTTTAAGTTAGTTAAGAATGATTGGGTAGCCACAAACTCTTCATTATAAATTTTAAAGTCTTTGAAAGCCGGCGAGGTCGCCAGCCTTCGAGCTTTTTTTTCGCTAGTAACCAAATCAATCTTAACTCTATTGTCTAGTTTCTCGCAAAATTTACCGAATAAACTATTAACATTGTATTTAAATAGATCCCTTTCACACTCCGAAACGGCGTTCCTTCTTCGTTCTGTATTAAAAGTAACGTAGGGGGCAATATATCTCGACTGTGTAAACTCTAAAATTTGATTTATTCTTACAAGTTTCAAACCCTTTTTTAAATAAAACTGTAAATTGCGATAATGACATACATAATCTTTTTTTTCATACAAATTTGGTAATAATTTATAATTTTTTTTTAACGCCTTCAAATTGAATTTTTCTAATATATTTTTGGAGTAATCAGAGAGCATATCAAATGTTATATTTTTACTTTCACATGCCAGCGGATACATATTATGATCGTCGTGTAAATAATCTGGGTATTCTAAATCAACGCTAAGTATATAGCCTTTTTTACTGTCACAGGGAATAGATAGCACATCAAAATTTTTCACTTCTTCATCGCTTAAAAATCGAAAATGTTTTAAAGCGTGAGGTTCCATCATTGCACGACCGTAAAGGTTGACCTTATCAAGGGCAAGAATAGAAGACGGGGGCTCGTTGGGGTTAAACAATTTCGGAATTCTAGGGTCATTGGCTCTAGCAAATCTTTTATTACATACAGTGGCTATACCACCTCTCATACCTTTTTGAATGAATAAATATTGGTCTATGTCCGTCAACAAATCAATTTGAACCATGGAAAATTTTAAAAATGCTTGATATGTGAAACCAGGGGTTGATACGAAATGTAGTGGATCTAAACCAAAATACGTCAAACAATTGCGTCTATGACACAACATTACCTCTGCTAAAAGTACTGTATCTGTTATCACATATAATTCTAAAAACTGCCCAAAATTTTTTAAATTATATGTTTCCCAAACTAATTTTGCATGATCATAATCCTCTTGGGAAACGCCTTCCTGGGTTAAACGACTATAAAATTGTTCTATCGGGGGCAAACTGGTTTCCTCAAATTTAGAAACTGAATCTACATACTCATACGGGAAACACTGCTTTCTGTAAAAAAGCTGCCTTTTGACAGGGTCGCGTTCTAAGGCCGACAATATAGGAAAATTCCAATTAGATTTAACCAAGTTTTGCACCAACTTATCCAGGGAAGATGGTAAAAATTGATAAGAATCTAAAAATCTCAAATTGCCGATTGAAAATGTTATGTACCTTTGAAAATTCTGGGCTATGCACTTCAATTTTTTATCTTTAATTTTTCCTAGTTCTTGCATTATAAGATGTGTATCATAGTTTTTTATATTATGACCAATAATTGGAATAAAATCTACCGCTCTGTAAGCTAAATTGCAATCTGAATGAAACGCTCCATGATATTTACCTGTCACATGATTGTGTCCCCTCACCTTTTTATCATTAATATCTTCAGTTTCATAATCAAAAGGCCCTTTACAAAGAACGCAAAATTCGGCTTTTTGAAAAGAACGTTCATCTTCCTCGGTCATGTTTAATTCTTTATGATAATTTAATAAAGGGCTTAACACCGCCTCGACTTTTAATATTTGTTGTAAAAAATGTTCAACTACATTTTCCCCTCTATAACTAAAAATTCTTTGACCCTCAATTTCAAACAATTCCCCGTTCCCTGTTATTATGATAAAACAATATGCGCACGGAATGTGATCTGACTTGCCTGTTTCAGGATCAAAAGGTAAAATTAGACTTTCAAAATCAAAAAATATAAAAAACGGAACTTCAACCATATATTTAATCCCGCTAAATTGAGCTTTTTCGTTGAAATTCGGCATTGTGACTCTTTGTGGTTTATTACAATTTTTTTTATGTTTTTCCAAAACTCTTTCAGAGGAAAATGTTTGAAGACAAAGCCTACAAGAATATTTTTTTCCGTGGTGTTTGGAAAATTTAAAATTTAACGCATTTAAATCTTTAAGTAAACAGTAATGTGTTTTTTCCACATCTTGTGTGTCTTTTAATAATAAAAGGTCAACGTGATGAGGGCAATCTAATTTTGTTACTCTAATGGGAAACAAAACTTTTTCGTAGCCATAAACATTAACCGAAATGTTGTTTAATTTTTCAAATTTTGCGATATCAGATATTGTCACTGGAAAATCAATCCCCTTAAAATTTAATTCGTCAAACCAATCTTTATACTTTTGAGGTCTCTCAGGGCGAATTTTCACCGGGTGTAAACTAGCTAAAATGCAATATTTAAAACAAAAATTGTCTTTATTTCTAATATTTAAAATTTTGTATTTAGAGTTGGATATTTTTAAGGGTGTTGGAATGTAAGATCTGGCACCAAATGGTTGATATTTACATAATTTAATCCAACATTTATTTATGTTACCAAATAACCAACCCGATCCGAGGTTGACGAAGGAGTCTACACATTCCTCAAAAAATTCTGAAAGTTCTAGACATTCTTCTTCAACCTCAGCTTTAGTGTATGTACTATACATCTGGGAGTTAAAAAATACTTCCTTTGAAATTATCTCATCCCCCTTAATATACTTGTAAAATAAAACAGATAAAGATACGTTCCATTTCCTGGGCAAATATTCGCCGATGTATGAAACAATTGCATCAAATTTTTTAGCAAAAAAAATTTTTAAATCACACTTTTCCGAATTATCGGGTGTTATTTCAAGAGTGGAAAAATAGCCATTTAAAGAACTAATTTTTTTCGCGCCTTCTCCTGTAACAATACCGTGATCTTGATATAAATGTTGGTTTAAATTAAAAGCTCTCGAAAATAAAATACCGCATATATTACACCGATGATTTCTATACATTATTTAAATTTGTTTTAACCTTTTTTCGTTTTGCCTGAGGAGGTTGAGTTTGATGTAAATTTGTAAAAAAGTTTGCTGTGGTGGTGTTTTGGGGAATTGCTGTGTTTATAATATCGTACAAGTTTGATTGTTGTTGTTGTTGTTGTTGTTGCGGTGTCGGTTCAATTACATCGAGAGTAAAAAATCTTTTATTGTACCGCCCTTCGGTTCTATTGTAAGTTAAACCAAGAAGAATCTTCCCCTCATTCACAGCACACAAATCTTCCTCTAAAAATCCTTCGTTATATTCTTTCGGTAGGTAAACAAAAAACTCACCAAATTCGTCGAGGAATGTTAATCGAAGACAATTGCCCCAGTCCTTATTCTTACTTTCAACTCGTTCAATCGAATGAACAACGTATTGAAGGCCTGGTTGTAAATCGCTGATGTTGAATGTCCTCCGATTTCTTCCTTCGTTAATTTGCTTTATTCGTTGTCTAAAGGTTCAGCAGAAAAAGTATGTGTTTTGGAGGTCGACGGAACTGGATTCAAATGATACGACATTCTTAGGAAAAATTCACATCAAACACTTATCAAAATTAATTTTAAAAAAATACTTACGTTAAATGTTTTTCAACTTGGAAAAAAGTAGCAAACTTTATGAAAGTTGACTGATAAATTTTTCCGAGTTTGTCTGATTTTTATATCTTTCCTTGCGCAAAAAAAAAAAGAAAACTGCATTGTTATTATAAAATTGTTACAATGTAGCGCTCTAATGATTACCCTTCAATTGTTTAGATGCATTTTTAAGTGAATAATTATAGATGATGTAATATAAAATTTAAAAAAGCAACTTCAGGTAACAGTAATACTTCCAGATTCAACCATTTGAACACCTCACTTTAAAACTTTTAAATCGAATTGCAATGTGTTTATATTTGCAAATTTAAAAGATATATCTTGGTTAATATTAAATTAACTCAGATTGCATCTTTGAGAAAAAGTCGGTCGAGGAACATTAAAACAATGATGCGGTTTAAAAACAGCCTTGGAAATGCATTTCCGTTTACTTTTTAATCTGAAAAGTAGAATCGTCGGGAGTTTTAAAACGATTTGCATAGTTAAATATTTTCACCACATTTCCAAATATCATTCGCTAAGTATCATTCGTCTGAGCAGCATAAAATTTTTCTTAAATTATGGATGCGTTAAAAAACAAGAAAAATATTTTAGTTGTTGATTATTTTGGTTACCAAACAGGTACCGATAAAGAGTTTGTAAAAGAATTAGCCATCTGCGGGTTTGGAGTTCGTGCATCTTACTTTTTTCAAAAACCAGCGGATTTCAATTTTACAAAGGATTTAATCCATGCTCCATCTGGCGTTCAAGATACAACTATGTGACCTACGAGGCACGAGAATATCTTCCCCAATCGCATTTGCCAAACATATTGCTTACAAATTGTAATCACTCCGATGCAATCGTGGTTTATGGGAAAGAGAAAAAAGCTTTCCTCGAAGGATTTTAGGAAGAGAAGTAATAGATATCGAAAGTTCTCTCCCACATCTAAAATTTAAAGAAATCGAAGATGGTGATAGTTGCACCTTCCCACACGCTCTTAACTGTGCAAGGATAAATTCGGAAACTGTTTACTTCGAATTGATGGATATTTTGAGTAAAAAACAGAAGAAAAAAAAAAGGAAGTTATCTGATAGTGATTGCAATTAAATTTATTTTGTTAATAATTTTTTTAAAATACAACAATATAAATCTTTAGAAAAATTACAAAGAATCTCTTCAACTATTAAATTACTAGACGGTAAACAACACCTCATAATTTTTTGCACAAAAAAAAAATCTGGTTTTTTTACACGAATGTCATTTAATTTTTTTACACTTTGTTCAATTAAAGTCGAAATAATATCTTTAACGTCTTTTTTAGTTTTTTGTAAACCATTTTAATATATACTAATACAATGTCTGTACAACATCAAAGCGTTAAATATTTTTTCATTCAAGATCACTCGAAGACCGTGTCCTTTTTTTTCCTTAATGTATATTTCCTTCAAATAAATATTCTTAATAAGATGGTGATGTGTGAGAGGCGTGAGCTCATCAAAAAACCTCTCATTAAAAAATTTTCGAATGTTTGAGCGTTGGTCACACAGTTGATACCATTCTTGTTCATTCAAAGCTATTCGCTCGTCAGCCCCGCAAATAACGACAAACGGTTCAAAAAAAAAAGATTGAATTCGCACAAGACCGACAACGATTTGAGTTTCTTCGGAAATTTGAAATTGCACATTTCCAATCGAATGCATTTTCACGAATCACTTTCATTAACACGGTAAACTTCAAATTGTATTAAATCTTCCTTCGAGGGGAATGGGATTTATTTATTCAAAAAAAAGTATCTTAACCTAAAAGTAAAATCAAATACTGTTGATGGAGGTGATTATGCATACTTTCTTTAAAATAGCTCCCAACCTTTGAGAAATATTTTCATTCGCTAGGAAAATGCATTTTCCTGGTTAAATATATTATAATTATTTAATTTTTTTTCGTTAAAATGATGATTTAATTAAAGAGGAAAGTCAAGGTAGTTTATTATGTTAATTTTATTTTTGTTGAAAGTAAATGTGTGAGAAACGATAAATATTTTTGTATGTCAGTTAAATATATTATTTCTATAAACAAGTAAAAAAATTCTCATCCTAACACCGTTAAAAACAAAAATGTTGAATTAATTAGTTTGCAGTCGATCGAAATGCTCGGAAATGCATTTTGCCACGGCGGTTGCATTACCTAATATAAACAATTAAACATCGTTGAAGCGATGGGAATGCACTCGGAAGGTTACCTAGTTTATTATGTTAATTAAAGCAAAAGCGAGATGCATTTGCGAAAATCAAGGTAGCAAAAAGATAAGCGTGGCAATATGATGCATTTGCGAAAATCAAGGTTGCAAAAAAAGCGTGGCTCTCACGGAGCGTGAAAACGTGCGAAAAAGATAAGCGCGCGTGGGAACGTGTAGTTGCACCATATTGCGAAATTTTTGTCCGGCGCCAGGCGGGATAGGGATTTTACATGGAGAAAGTGGCGTCGTGGGACGGAAGTGTCGTGGTGAGCCCAAATCATAACTACTGAAGACTAAAAAAAAAAAAATACTTAGAATAAATATTAAATAATATTTATAAATACTGAATACTATAAAAATAATTAGACTATAATAATTAATGTATATTTCGAACAAATAATTTTATGAGAAATTCTCGAGATTTTCTCTCAGAAATATTTTTTAGCGATTTAATCTATAACAATTTTCCTACAAATATAATAAATGGGACTTTCCAGCACCTTAGTGAAGAAAAATATACATGTATATGTAATAGATTTTCAATTTTTTTTTCTCAACCGACAAACCAGAGTTTGATCTTGTGATTATAAAATGCCTAATAAAAGATTTTTTTTTTTTTTTATAGTCAATTTTTGATGCTGAAAAAATTTTTTGCAGTTAAAATTTCGTCGTTTTTAATTGAAGACGAGAGTGGTCTCTACTCTATAAGATTCAATTTCCAGATCGAACGCCTGAACTAAAAAGATTCGAGTTTGTACAAAAGAGCCTTTTCATTCATAAATATTGAGAAACTGATTTTGTACAGAATTCAGGTCTTCTTTCTGAAAGAAAAAAAAAAAAAAAAGAGTTAGTACATCCAAAAGTTCCGTTTTTTTAATTTCTTTTTTTAATTTAACAACTTATACAACAGAAAAAAGGATCATTCACATAAATGGGAATTTCTGATGCGAAATTATTCCGCCAGGGGCGCTGCATGCCCCTTAGCCAATCGAAATTATCATTTCAGAAAATAGTTAGCTTTGATTGACTACCGCTAAGGACACCCATCAAACCTGGAGGAATAACTTTGCGTCAGAAAACTCATTTCCACTAGAGGTTAAAAAAGATTGAAGTAAAACTTTTAAAAGAAAAAGATCCGAAAGAGTTTATTTTTTCCAAAGTTTTACTCAGACCTTAAACTTTCCTGACATCAAATAATCTTCATTAATAATTTTTAAACCGAAACCGGCTGAAAAAATGTTAACAATAAAATAGCATAAAAAAAACATTTTTTTTTTTTTTAAATGAATGAATAATATAATTGAAAAGAACGTTTTGTCAGACGCCATGTTGATAATAGTTAGCTGTAGATCGCGTGCCTGGAGGAGGTAACTTCGTCGAAGGAAGGACAGGTAAACAAGGGGGCGTGCTCTACACAACGATTGGTCGAATTCATTTGTTATCTTCAATCATCACCAGTTTAAGGGGGAACGAATAGTGTCAGTCCATCTTCTGCCCTGAGAAAATCGTTGAATCGAAACAAAAAATTAAAAATAAAAATTGTTTTTAATTTCCCAACCAAAACATGATCGCGATTCATAAATCGGATTACGCTTGTTAAAGTGATTTGTAAAAGAAAAAGTGACAAAGTGAAAAAAATAAAATAAAATAAAGTATTTCAGCACGTATGCTTGATAAAGGGATCGGTTGTCTTAATCATCAAAATCTCGGTGGCATGGATTTGACGACAAGACAACGTCCAGTGCCATGTCGCGACCTCGGAATACAAAGGTCGCAAATAGATAACTTTGAAATTTTTCAGGAGCGCGTTTTGAAAGTTTAAATTGTAGCCCCTCTTTCGCTAAATATTTTTTTCTGCTCGAATCACCTTCATTCTCTTCACAATTTGTTCTAGTTTCACATGCTTTTTTTTAAAAAAAAAAATATTGATTTTTACGGAAGTTATTGAAAAAGTCCCTAAAAGAGGGACCAATTTTATTTCATGATGTTTCCAGAATACAAAGGACGCATCGATTTGCGACCTTTTCACTCTGTAAAGCGCGAGCATCGGGATTTGAGTGTGAATTGCTTTTCGTGTAAATGACGGTAAACGTTACCTTTTGTGATTTTCTTAAAATAAAAATCATTGCTGATTGATGCATTTATGAGCAATTTTAGCAATTTTTAATTATTTGTTGGAATACGCAATTCATGTTCAAATAAGGGTCCATAAAATATTTTACTTAAGCATGTTCAAGTCGTTAAAAATCATACGGTAATGTCAGGTCTTTTTTAGTACATCTTCATGCTTTATGGGGCAGATGGGTAAAAGGTTTTCAGAATTTTGCAGAAATAATATGTACACAGATCTGAAAAGAAAGTACCGGGTTTACATTCTAGTAATGCCTTTTCTTCTGGTAGATCGTTCGAGCCCTCTTACCAAAACATACTTTAATTTTTATAAAAATAAAATAATTTATGATTTTAAAAGGAGCCACTTTAATTCCCTCATTTTTAAGGTCGTAGGACCCTGATCTGGTTAAATAATTTTTCAAAGAAATCGTTCGTCAATTGAGGCGATGGAAGGTGCCGGTGAAGAACGACAACTTTCACTTTTACTACACCATTCACTTTTCCCACCCCTTTCACTTTTTCCGCCATCCTCGCAAAATAACAATTCCCTTTTCGCTCGAACTGGACCTTGCAAAAGTCCTAATATTTTATCCGCTCTCCTAGCCATTATGTCGTTTTCGCCAGTTGAGGTTATGTCACAGTGTTGTTTTTATAAAAACAATGATGAGCGCGCCAACGTTAAAAAAATAAAAGCCCCTATCGAGGCATACATCGGCCACCAGATTCAATGAGTAATTAATTTCTTTATTACGAAAATTTTTTTCAATAACATTTATTCAACATAATAGCAAAAATATAGGCTAACATTACATTTATGGCCCGTTTTAATCAAATTATAAAATTATTATTTTGGTATTTTTTTTGTGGCAGTTGGCAACATTAAAATTCAAATAACAGTCGATTTGCGACCTTTGTATTCCGACTTTTTCTAAAATAATTTTGATTTGGGGCTTTTTTATTCTGAATTTAGCCAAATTGGCCAAAGTTGGCAAAATTTGAAAAGAGGAGATGAAAGACCTTAAAAAAGAAGTCCATTTCTGAAAAAAACTAAAATTTTTGGGGGGGTCGATTTGCGACCTTTGTATTCCGAGGTCGCGATGTGACGGAAAAAATGGGCGAATGGCCAAATCCATTTTCTCCATCAGAAGTCTGATGGACGTGGCAGAAGACTCGGATGGAGTCGAATTCCGCTCCAGAAGATTTGACGGTAAGAAAATAACATGCGCCGATGTCGAAATGAAGATTATAAAAAATAATTTCCTTTTTTTTTTTGTTAGGGTTAAGCCCATTAAAGCCCCGTAATCACATCGGACAAGGTCCTGTAAATGATACCTTATCTAATTTTAAAAAATGATTCAGTTTACTCATGTACCTTTGCGGTTTTTATAAAATCATTTTTCAAACTGGTATGAACATGATTCTATTTAATTTATAAAAATGGATTTAGAAAAAAAGAAAAAAAAAAGTTACGGTTATTGCTCGCTCCCGAGAGGAAGTTTATGTCAGTCTCGAAAATATAAAAATGGCAACTTAATTAACTCATTTATTAAGAAAAAGAAAAAACAAATGTAATTATTGTTATGATAAATTCAAGGAATTGCCATAAAGATCTAATACTTGGAAGTTTAATGGCGTGAAAACATGTACGGCCATTCATTTCGGGATTGTCAACACCTTAAGACCACATATCGCGTGATACAATTTTTTTTTTCCATATAGGCCAAAAAACCGAATCCTAAACCAAAATTATCGGTTCTCTCAGGCGCGGAATGACCCGGCGGATCAATTAGTAGTGACAGCTGATCGGCGCAATTTTTTATTTTATTTATTTTATTTTATTTTTTTTTTTTTTGGAAAATAAAGCCCAATTTTTTGTTTAGTTTTACCAACACCCATTTAGACAATGCAAATTAATGGAAATGAAGTACAAAAAAAAATAGATTTATCTTCGCGAAAAAGATGCCTAACATAATTTTTTCCAGGGGCGCCGACTTTTAAAAAATGCGATGGGTGCTCAACATAAAATAATTCTATTCTGTCTTCCTGTCATCCTCTACCCCCCCCCCCCCCAGACTTACTGATAACTGAAGACATTTATTAATTGTATGATTTGTTTTATTTATGAAAACTTTATCACTTTTTTTAAGGTATAAGCAAAACAAAAAATAAAAAAAATAAAAAATGAAGGTATTTCTTCTTACGGCAGTCCGCATACTGAATTCAGTGGCTATGATATTAATTTTTTCCTTTTTTTTAAGGGATTTTTTTTTAAATCATAAAATTTCGATGGGTGCCGAGCACCCATACTATTTTCCCTGATGGGTGCTCCAACCCCGGAGCACCCACGAAATCGGCGCCCCTGATTTTTTCAGAGCCAAAACATTTTCTCTGATTGTATTTGCCCATCATGTATAGGATACGTCCGATAAAACAGACGCGGACTGAGAGTTGGAAAAAATTAACCAAAAATTGCGCTGTATTTATCTTTAAGATTTTTTTTATCTCTAAGATTTCCACTATCAATCCTTTTAGACAGTTGATGTTTATACCGCTACCAAGTGCTGTCAGCGGGACTCCTTAGTAGCTACCGAAAATTTCCGTTTTTTCCTTTTTCCCCACGTTTTCTTCTGCTTTTCCTCATTGTTTTTCTCTACTTCTTCCCTTCAGCACTACATAACGTTTCTAGACTTGTGTGCCAATGCCGAGCTTTTCCACCGTTGAGGGTTTAGGGCATGAATTTCCCCCATTACCCGGTGCACCAAGTGCCTCTATAAAAAAACGGCTGAAGGTGAATTTGAGCCACTGTAGTCTTCGCGTTCGTTACGTTCGCTCCTTCCGTACCACAACAACCACAGCCTGTAACAAAAGAAAAAAACAATGATTTTTGAACGGAATTTGAAGATATCGTTGATAAGGCTTCAAAAAAAAAAAGATAAATAAATAAATAAATCGTTTTTTAAAAATTAATTCTAGACGTTCCCGAACATTTTTCCCCCCAAAAAAAAATATATTCCTAATGCATTTTTCCTAAATATTTTGACTCTTAAATTTTTTTCCTAATCATTTTTTTTCTAATTTTCAATTTTCCTAAAATTTTTTGATTCCTAAATTAAAATTTTCTAAAATGAATATTTTTTTAAATTTATTAAATCCTTAAAGGGATGTTAGAAAATTTTATTTTAGGAGTCAAAAAATTAAAAAAAAAAAAAAAAAAAAAATTGGAAAAAATTTTAGGAACCAAAATTTTTAGAAAAAATGGAATAGGAATCTTTTTTTTTTTTAGGAAAAATGGATTAGGAAAAATGTAGGGAATCATTTTTGGAATTCCAAAAGATGCGCTTTATTTTAACTTTTTTTTGCCCTGATATCTTTAATTGTTTTATCAGATTCATTTGTAGCTACTAGCTACCAATAACTCAGGGATCGTTTCGGCCACTAAATTCAATCAGGTATTAAGGACTTAATTGGTTGATTTTCCGTAAGTGTAACCACTGATTAAGAGTTAATCGTTAATTAAACAAGTTGGTCAAAATTGACCTAGTAATTTTTTTCGAGAATTCCTGTTAATCGAAAAAAAAAAAAGCAAAGGAAGTATTTACTTAACAAATGCTCTGTCTACATTGGGCAATTAATTCGAAGGTGCAATGAATTGTACCACCGGAAATGCTGTCTATTTTTGGACTTTTTTCTTCTGCTACCACGATCATTATTTTTGGTTCGAAAAAATAATCAAAACAATAAAAAAAAGTGGCAGCAGAAGAAAAAAAGGTCCAAAAATATGCAGCATTTCCGGTGGTACAATTAATTGTACCCTTCGATTAATAAACCAATGGAGACAGGACAGAATATATAGAATTCATTGTCTCCATTTCGGATTAATTTGTTTACCTACATGATTAATCCAAATACAGAATAAAATATGGTTTTGAGTTGTAATACAAATTTTCTGTGACAAGTTTCAGCTTGTATTATGACGGTTCCGGGTCCAAAGGGTTTCCCTAATAAAAAAAAATTCCAGAATTCATGTAGACACTTTAATTTTATCCCAGGGATTATAAACCTACTATCGGATTAATCGCAAGCAATTTTTGGAAAACTTTCCACTTCGAGAAGAAAACCTGTATTCAACCCTGTCTCCAATAATATAACGTTAGCCCTATAAACTAAGCTCCGAGGATTTACATTTTTTGACGCTATCGTTAAAAGTTTAAAATTTACGTTTTTAAATTAAGTCGTGTCTCCATTTGCAGAGTAATCCGAGGACAGGATAGAACGTTTTAGATGCAATTAAAATTTTCTTGTCGTTCTGTAAATTAAAAAAACAGTTTCTAGAATCAGAGAAAAAAATTTAACATTCCAATAACTTGTTAAATCATATCCTCGTGTTAATCCTATTACCAGATTAATCCGGAAATGTAGATACGACTGCAAATTAAATATTACAAATGCTCTGTCTCCACCGGAAATCCTGTACATTTTAGGACCTTTTTATTCTGCTACCACTTTTTTTTCGTTTTCATTATTTTTTAGGGATGTAAAATATACGTATTTTTATCTTTGGTATATATACGGTATATATACGGTAATATATACGTATATATATACGTATATATACCGTATATATACGTATTTGTTTACAAAAATATTCCTTAAGCTAAACATTGAATTTTTGTCATACTTACAGGGTGATTGTTATTTTTTAAAGAATGACTTATTTTTTAATTAATAGCATTAATTTAATACTATGAGATGACAATGCAATGATTCCTGTATGGATATGACATAGATAAAAGGATTCATTAATAAAAAATAATTTTCTATTCGACAAGTCACAAAAAAATGGCGGCGGATTTCGAACTTCGCGCCTTTCAGAAAGAAATGAAAAAAACACCGAAAAGCAAGATAAGAAAATTTTCCCTGCTTAAAAATTATGACAAGGACGCTTTAATACGCTATTTTAACCTTTTTTATCTCCTAAATTGCAATAAATTAGCTCTAAAATGCTTAAAATCCAATTTTCACAAAAATCGTAAAAATGGTATATTTATCATGGTATATATTGATTGGTATAGATACGTATATAAATACGTGTATATATATACGTATATATACTTGGTATATATCTACTTTGCATCCCTATTTTTAGTGTTCGAAAAAATAATCAAAACAATAAAAAAAAGTGGCAGCAGAAAAAAAGTCCAAAAACATACAGAGTTCCCGGTGGTACAATTAATTGCACCATTCGATTAATTGGTCAATAGGGGACTTAAAATTTCATTTTTTAATTTAAAAAGTTTTCATTGTATAATTTTTTTTACAAACATTTGAGCAAATATATTCATCCAGTATTTTCAGGGATTTAAAAAAAAGCAAACAAAATTCTAACCTAAAGTCCAATTCTCCCTCCTTCCCAAAAAAAAAAAAAAAAAAATCGTTTAGTCAATCTGCAGAGTTTAGGCGGATTCTCATCTTCAATCCGACCCTGTCGATTCTAATGATCACTCACGGATAATTCAATTTTTTAAATTACATTAAAATTTTTTTTTTTTTTAATATAAGGAGCTACGTTTTTAAGGTTACCGTATTATTAATAATTATCAGCTTTAGATCTAAATCTGGCTTTCCATCAATACAATTTTTTTTTTTTGAGGTATGGATATTATAAGTTAATTAACCCGCAATCAAAAATGGACGGACTGACAAAATTAATTTAATGCGTATATCATCAAGTTTTTTCGGAACGGCATTTTAAATAATGTTGAAATTTATGTTCAGTCAAAAATGGAAATTTAGCGATAAATTACTAATTTATAGAGATTTTTTTTTTTTTACTCCTTATAAACCTTGTATATTCTTTTAAGTGTGTGTTAAAATGTTGAATAGAATAGGAAAAAAAAAGAACGCGTTTTAATAAAGACAATTAAGAAAATACGCGGCAAAAAACAAATTTGAATATATTAAATAAATTTTGCAGCATCTAATTATCTTGATTATCAATTTCGCTTTTCAATGTAATTTTAAGTCGCGATTAATTTTTTTTTTTTTTTTTAAATTTTTGATATTAAAATAATTTATTGAGTAATTATATCGCATACGAACCGCTTCAGATTTCTGATTATTTTGATGGAAGTAGACTTTAATGAAAATAATATTGTAAGAAGTGGAAAAAAGATTTAGTTAATTTTATGCCAATTTCTTTTTCGCATAAATTACAAAGTTGGCTGATTTGACATTTTCTTTCGAAAGCATTAGTTTTAATTTCCAACAGGCTTTTAAATTGCCTTACGACTGTGATCAAGTGTAGTAAGGTCGAAAAATTCCCGTAAGGGTGACAAAAACCATAATTTTTTTTTCTTGAAAAAACAGGCATTTCCTATCAGAAATTTTGCACAGATCACGAATTTGAACTCCATTTTTTTAATCTGGTCCGGTTTTTGAGCTGGAGCCAAAAAATAAGCCAAAAATAAAGGACTTATCGTTTTTGGCTCCACCTCAAAAATCGGACCAGATTAAAAAAATGGAATTCACATTCGTGATCTGTGCAAAATTTCTGATAGGAAATGACTTTTTTCAAGCATAAAAAAATTATCGGTTTTTTTTACCCTTACGGGAATTTGCCGACCTTGAAGCGCAGGTCGGGGCGCTTTCCGCGCGCTCTCCTGTCGAGTAAAAAATTTGAAAAAAATTAGGGTTCATATGTGCCACAGAGAGAGATTCTGGGGTTGCACTCATTCAAATTCGAAAAATCGCTAATTAAGGGGCACCCTAACAAATGATTTGGTTTGATAGAAACATGTTTTTATCAGGTTAGTACCTGATGTGACAAGTATGAAATGGAATCTTAATTTGATTTTTGAAAATATTTGAGGGTTTGAGCCTATTTTTCCAACAGGCTTTGGGAGTCTTAAGGTTTGTTTGCCTCCCTAAGGAATTTTTGCTTTCATAACATATGTAATCAAAGTGTAGTTTCTGTTCTTATCAGATTAACACCTGATACAACAGGCATGAAATGGAATATTAAACTGATTTTCGGACGCAGATGAGGTTTTAGGGCTTGCTTCAGCCCCGTCGTGCTGACCCGCAGTTTTCTCCCATCGAATTGCTGCAGAACGACCGTTGTCACTGTATGAATCCAAAACTAACCGGACGATTCGTCACAGCCATTTTGTCACGTGGACTTTTCAACACAAACAAATTTTTGTCAGAAAGGCATTTCTTCACCCAATTATTTTCGTCACAAACAACTTTCGTCTCAATATAAATTTAGTCACAATTTGGTACTCAATTTTTTCGTCATAAAGACTTCGTCACAAAAATTCAAATACTACCTGAATGGCATTTCCTGAGTTTTTTCAGTAAATTATTTTCCTTTTCCCGCTGAATTTCGAATGTTTTCGAAATTTCAAAGCAGAAAAAAAGAATAAAAGAAAAAAAAAAAAAAAAAAAAAAAAAAAGTAAATGCTTTTGTTTATAGTTTGGTTATCGCAATTCGAAATTAATGCTCTGTCTCCATTTGACAATTAATTGGAGGGTACAATGAATTGTACCACCGGAAATACTGTATATTTTTGAACTTTTCCTGTATATTTTTGATTTTCCACTTTGAGAAGAAAACCTGTATTCAACCCTAACCCAAACAATATAACGTTAACCCTAGAATAAGCTCCGAGAATTTACTTTTTTGAAGCTTACGTTTAAAACTTAAAATTTAAAATTTACGTTTTAAAATTAAGTCGTGTCTCCATTTGCGGCGGAATCCGAGGACAGGATAAAACGTTTTACAGATGCAATTAAAATTTTCTTGTCGTTCTGTAAATTAAAAAACAGTTTTTCGGATCGGGGAAAAAAATTTAACATTCCTATAACTTGTTTAATCATATAATCGTGTTAATTCTATTTCAAGATTAATCCGGAAATGTAAATAGGACTGCAAATTAAATATTACAAATGCTCTGTCTCCATTGGACAATGAATTGTACCACCGGAAATCCTGTACATTTTTGGACTTTTTTATTCTGCTACCACTTTTTTTTCGCTTCATTATTTTCAATGTTCGAAAAAATAATCAAAACAATAAAAAAAGTGGCAGCAGAAGAAAAAAGCTTAAAAATATACAGCATTTCCGGTGGAACAATTAATTGTACCCTTCGATTAATTGGCCAATGGAGACAGGACATAAGGTTTTTTAATTTCTTTAATTGTTTTATATATCCTATTTCTTATTATTTTTTAAATTGATTGTTATTAAAGTTATTAATACAATACAATGTTAATAAATTATTTTCATTATCAAAAAAAAAAGTATATTTGTAAATAGAAGGACAATGTGACAAATATTAATCGTGACGAAATTTTTGAGACGAAAAGTTTTGGTAAAAAAATTCTGGGACAAAAATCTTGGAATTAATTCAAAATAAGGTGCCAAATATCACCTACATTTATGAGAATCACTCCTTTTCAGGAGATTTAAAAAATTTATTTTCAATTGAAACCATTTGGTAACAGCCAACTAAAATCTATTATAGAGCATGTGGCAACGTTCTCGATAAAACTATGATTCATTAATGAGTTACAAGCACATGATTTAAAATTTTTATTGCTTTATAAAAAAGTGCAATGTGATTACTATATAGAAATGACCTCTCGTAAAGAAAACAGAAAAAGTGGTTATATTATTTAGTCAGTAAAGAATTATGATTTCATTAGTGATCGAATTTTGTGGTAGTCATCGAGTAATTCCAAAGGGATGTGAGTAAAAATCTGAATAAAAATTTCTTTGAAATAATTACTTTCGGTGAAATTTTGTGAGAATTTATCGAGAAAAAAAAAAAAAAAAAAAAAAAATTAAATATTGCCTCAGCACTTTAATGTTTTCAAAAAGCTGACGCCAGTGTTAAATAACCATATAAAAGAAAACTTATTTTTCATGGTTAAAGCGAGGAAGAGGTCAAAAATTGTTAAAAGTATACTGACGTAAGACATTTGGAACGATTTTGAATCTATTAAAATAATAGATCCTGGATGTGGCACCCTGCTGACGCCCTTAATTCTGTTCGATCAGATTGTTCAGTATTTAAATATTTGAAAAATTTGACGCTCTTTTCAGTCAGTAGCTCGCGCCCTGGAAAATTCCCAATTTTTGTCTGATGTCATTCACATACTGCGTCATTATTTTAGGCAGAGGGGGTCCTCAAAATGATGACGCTAATGTCAAATGCCCATAAGAAAACGTTATTATTTGATGGCGTAGGGAAGGTAAAAAAAAATTATGAAAATTAATTAAACGATCCATATAAAAATATCACATCTAAAATTAAAAAAAGAAAAAAAACTTTGGACTGTGGAGATTCAACATAAAATTGTCAATCCTAATTTGGAAAAAATAAAAATAAATAAATAAATCACTAAAAGCGGAATTTAAGAAAAAAAAAAAACTTTTTCTTCTCATGCGAATAAAAATGTTTCACCTCGTGTGCGGGTTTCACAGATTTATAAAAAAAAAGTCGTAAATTAATTCGCCTAGGAAATGATCGTCCGCGTAAAATGAATTAATGTTTAATTAGTAAATATTATATTTCCACAAAAAAAAAAAAAAAAAAAAAAAAAAAAAAAAAAGGTTTTGAAAAACAAGTTTAAGCGAAGATCGCATGTCTATTGAATTTGAGGCGATTTTTCATCGTCCCGAACTTCGAAAAAGTGGTTTGACGTTTGATAATTGGGCTTGCAGCTTTCATATCAGAATTCGTTAACATTAAAATATAATCCTTCTTTAAAACTTTTTTATTTTTTTTTCCGTCTTTTATTCCGCCGCCAATCGCCGATGGCGTGGAATAATGAAATTAAATCGCATCTCCATATATTTTTATTATTATAACGCGCGCGGCCCCGGTCATTATTATTTCTATTATTTTATTCGTCTATTAGGGAGTGTCCAAAAGGAAATTTGCATATCGTTCCGTTTTTAATTGTGTGCGAGAGAGAAAGAGCAAAAAAAAAAAAGACCTATCTTTGCCGATTTAACCAAAATTTATAATTTCCTTCGAAAAAAAAAAAAAAAAATTCAGCTTTTCTTTTTATAATAAAAACGTCCTAATACAAAAGCCTCCCTTAAATGCAAAAAACTAGCTTCGCCCCCTAATAATGAGCTACCGAGTGTATTGTTCTGGAACTGCCATGGCTTTAATACGTTAAAAAACTAAGACAAAATACAACAAGATAGGATTCAATCGTTTTCAATCATTTGTGTGTGTGAGACTTGGCTTTGGAAGCAGCCAGAAGCTTGGCCTGCTTTTTTGGACTCTTTCAGGTGTTATTATACTCCTGCTATTAAAGAGAAATCGCTAGGTAGAAGTAGCGGAGGTATAAATATCTTTGTAAAAAAAAACATTGTAAGTAAAGTAATCGAGGCTCACAGCTGGGGGTCAGCGGTCGAGCTAAATTTTTCTGGTGAACAAGTTTTATTAGTCTTTGTTTATTTTAATCCGAATCATAATTTACTTAATCTTTTACATTTGTTAAATGAGTTGTTAGAGAATTTGTCAAACGTTTACTCTGATTCTAGGCTCTTCATCTGCGGAGACTTCAATGCGCGCATTGGAAACTTGAATAGCTTCTCGGACAGGTGGGATGCGGACATTTTTGAGGGCTGGCGGTTGGACCCTGAAAGAAAGTCGCTCGATTTGGTAATCAATCAGAGGGGGCGTGAGCTAATCGATTTTGTGGAAAAATGGAAGCTCCTCGTTATCAACGGACGGAGTAGGAGCGATCAACCGGGCGGCTTTACATTCATAGGGGAGCGCGATAGCAAAAGCACGATCGATTTATTATTAGCAAATGACCTCGCAGCTGATATGCTTGAAGACCTGGTTATCCAGGATTTCTCTCTCGAGTCGGACCACTTACCAGTCTCGTTTCATCTCTCAGGACCAAACTTACGTCGTGACGTGGAAAAAAGCCACACAGGCGACAATAGGGAAAAAAAGAAAAGTCTAAAATGGGTGGAGGACAGAAAAAGTGCTTTTCTTGAAGAGCTCCAGCACATTGATACCAGTTTTAAGGACTTAGACGTGGATGAATTCGCAAATGCCCTTAACAATTCGATTTCTAGTGCGGCAAAGAAAGCAGGGATGGAATTAGAAAGGTCCTCCCCAGGACACTTCAGGAAACCTTGGTATAACGGAGAATGCCTTCGACTTAAGAAACTAATGAGAAAAAATTACCGAAAAATTAAATACGACAACTACTCTGAAGAGAGTCTCGCAGCTTTCAGAGAGTCCAGAAAGGAGTATAAAAAACTTGTAAAGCAAACAAAAAAACAATATTACGCAGTGCTGCAAGAAAAACTGTGTGCCATCAAGACTAACTCTGGATTTTGGCCCACTTATAATTCATTTAAATCGCATTCTTCGACGAACCCCAACAAAATCAGTATGGAAGAATGGGAGAAATTTTTCGATGAGGCCTACGGCCAGGAAAGTAATATTACAACCAGCTACACGAAGTCAACAGTTGAGGAGCTGGATAAAGAAATTTCTCTAAATGAACTCCAAGAGACAATCAAGAACCTGAAACAGAACAAAGCTCCTGGAGAGGACAACGTCCCAAATGAATTTTATAAGAATCTAAATGATGATTGGTTAAGTTTACTGCTGAGGCTATTCAACAAGATTTTAGAAAAAGAATCGATCCCGAGTTCATGGACGGATGCCAACCTATGTTTAATTTTTAAAAAAGGCGAAAAAACGGATCCCAAAAACTACCGTGGCATCTCTCTTCTTAACTGCATTTTAAAGATATTCACTACGATCATAACTAAAAGGCTGCAATCGTGGGCAAAAAATAATCAGATCCTAGGAGAAGAGCAGTTTGGCATCAGAAGTGGAAGGGGATGCTCCGAAGCAATCTTTACGCTCCACTCGGCCATCGGAATAAATTTAAGACTAAAAAGGAGGAAAGTATATGCAATTTTCGTTGACTTTCAACGTGCCTTCGACTCAGTTCCACACAATCTGCTGTGGGATAAATTGATAACACAAGGAGTCAGCTCTAAGACAGTGCACATCTTCAAAAGCCTTTACGAAAATGCTCATTTCAGCTTTAGGATCAACGGCCTGCGGAGTAAAAAGTTCAAAATAAGTAAAGGTGTGCTACAAGGCGAGTCGGCCTCCCCGATCTTATTTAACTTATTTGTTAATGATATCAAGAGATTCCTAGAGGAGAGCGGCATTCGAGGTATCGCCATTGACAGCCTGACCGAAATCATCAACATTCTCTACGCAGATGACCTGGTCATACTGACCGACTCTCCCGGCATGGCTCAAAAAGCCCTACTAGCATTAGAGAAGTACTGCGATTCCAATGGCTTAGCAATTAATGTTAAGAAGACCAAAATAATGGTATTCAGAAAAGGAGGAAAGTTAAAGGAAAAGTTGAAATTTGTCTTACATAACAACCCAGTGGAGATAGTCAGCGAATACTGCTACTTAGGTGTAACCTTCTCCTCCTCTGGGAAATTCTTGAAAGCATATGAGAACCAACTCCGGAAAGCTAAGTACGCTGCCAACCAGATCAAAATCACTATGGCCAAAGCTCGTCTACAGTCTTGGGAAACTCGGAAAAGACTATTTGAAGCCTCGATCTTATCCGTTATCCTATACGGTAGTGAGGTATGGAGTCTGGAGTACTTACAGCAACTAGAAGTCATCCAAGGTTACTACTACAAATCTGTATATAACCTGCAAACTCATACGCCCGGATACCTCCTAAGACTTGAAATGGGCACAACCCCTGTGGCATCATTTGCCCTCAGAAGGATTTTAAGCTGGCTTCATAAGCTACAAAAAATGCCTAAGAGCAGTTATCCCAGAATTTGCTACGAAAGGCTGCTTACTCTGGACGAAAGTAACATCGGATCAACCAAACTAAATTGGGTGTCCCAACTCAGACACGTAGCCAGGGCATTCAAACTCAACATAAATGAACACCAATTAAGGCACATGAACGAAAATCTCATAGGGGAAATCGTCGAACTTTTCACTGCTGCACAGAAGCTTGAAGACGCGGAAAAAATGTTGAACTCCCACTTCAACCCCATGTATGAACAGGCACTAGAATCCAATGGACCTCAATCGTACCTCGAGGAATCCAACAATTTTGGTAGAAGTAAAATTATATGCCAGCTAAGACTTGCGGGCCAGCACTTTGTGAAACTTACGGCCAATAAATGCTGCTATTTTTGGAACCAGAGTAGGATCTGCGAAATATGTAACTCGCAAGAGATGGAATCGTTGGAGCACTTTCTTTTCAGATGTCCGGCATACCGCCCTCTCCGTACGCATTACCTGCTGCCCTTCCCCAACTTAATTACGCTTGTAACAGATCTTACTAAAGGAAAAATTGACTCAATATATTTTTACGTTTCCAATGCGCTTAAAATCCGTAGTTTCCTGCTAGATGAATGAAATTAATGTTTAATTAGTAAATATTATATTTCCACAAAAAAAAAAAAAAAAAAAAAAAAAAAAAAAAGGTTTTGAAAAACAAGTTTAAGCGAAGATCGCATGTCTATTGAATTTGAGGCGATTTTTCATCGTCCCGAACTTCGAAAAAGTGGTTTGACGTTTGATAATTGGGCTTGCAGCTTTCATATCAGAATTCGTTAACATTAAAATATAATCCTTCTTTAAAACTTTTTATTTCTTTTTTTCCGTCTTTTATTCCGCCGCCAATCGCCGATGGCGTGGAATAATGAAATTAAATCGCATCTCCATATATTTTTATTATTATAACGCGCGCGGCCCCGGTCATTATTATTTCTATTATTTTATTCGTCTATTAGGGAGTGTCCAAAAGGAAATTTGCATATCGTTCCGTTTTTAATTGTGTGCGAGAGAGAAAGAGAAAAAAAAAAAAAAAAAAAAAAAAAGACCGATCTTTGCCGATTTAACCAAAATTTATAATTTCCTTCGAAAAAAAAAATTCAGCTTTTCTTTTTATAATAAAAACGTCCTAATTAACTTCCAATTAAAACAATTCAGGTTTTTATAACAAAAAAGTGATTATCACGGGAAACGAAGCAAGGCTTCTTTGTTTGGCGGACTAAAAACCAAATTATAACAGAGCTCGGGGGCGCTAAAGAGAGGGGGGGATGAAGACGAGGGGTAGGGGGGGGGGAATTTTCTTGATTAGAATTTATGAGCTTGCATGATGTCCCTCGGTTTTATTACGGACACTTTACAAACAGATCTCAGGTATATATTTAATGAAGCCCATCTTCTAATTCTTTTTTTTTTGTTGTTGTTGTGTTATTTCTATTGTAGACAAATTAGCGTGTATGTTTATATTTCCTGATAAATAATTAATACGATTTATAAACGGCCGGCGCCAAAACAGGACCGAATCAACAATAGGGTGCGTCAAAATAAATCGATCACTTCGGATTTTCGCTCCGGGGTCAAATTTGAAATTTTTTTTATTATTTAAAAAAAAACCGGGGTTCAAACCCGGCGCCGATGCCTGTTCCGATACCAAATGGGAATTTAATTTTACGATATTTTAATCTTGGTGCCAGCGCCGATGCTGGCACCAAGGTTAAAATAAATGATTTAGCATCGGCGCAGGGTTTGAGCTCCGGTGTTTTAAATCAGGCTGTCGTTGCTGCAAAAGCTCGGCGCCCTTGGTGCCAGCGCCGGTGCTGGCACCAGCGCCGATGCCGAAAGGCCTCGAGATTTGGTCATACCAAGCGGCTGGTTGTACAACAAACAGCGCGGCGGTCACTAATATTTAAAAAGAAAAAATTGGCAAAATTGATGCTGGCGGCGGCACCAACGACGGCATCGGGTCCTGCTCAAGCGCCATTGCCAGTGATTTAGATACTGCGGCGCCGATGCTGGTATATCGGCTACAAGGAATTTCGGATCCCCCTAAAAAGCTGGGGAAAGCGTCTGCAAACAGCCGAAGCGAATGTTAAATCTTAGTGAGAAAAGATCTTTTATTTGTAAAGAACGAGGGGGGGTTGTTAATTAACAGCATGCGATCAAGACATAAATGCGAATTTTTCACGATTAAGAACGCTGACGCACTTACCTAAACAACCTAACTAATAAGAAGCCAACAAAAATTCCATGCGCCGGATTCAACTGACGTATCTCAATCGTAAATATCATTGGAGATAATCTGTTTTGATCGTTTTTCAAAGTCACGTGACCCCGAGTTTACGCCAACACGAATGGATACAGGTGCTGTCACGTGATTTTTAACAGCGATCAAAACAGATTATCTCCAGTCATACTTATGATGGAGATACGCCAATTGACTTCCGGCGCACGGAATTATAATATTTTACAGTACTTTTAGTCATGTGATTTTTAACAACAATCAAAACAGATTATCTCTAGTCATATTTTTGATGGAGACACGTCAATTGACTTCCGGCGCACGAAATTATAATATTTTAAAGTACTTTTTAGTCACGTGATTTTTAACAGCAATCAAAACAGATTATCTCCAGTCATATTTATGATGAAGATACGTCAATTTACTTCCGGCGCACTTAATTATCATATTTTACTTTCCTGCATTGATGCATTTTATTATTTGCTTTTTAGCCGTGACGAAGTTACTAATATAAGCAAGGAAACGTCGGCGTAAGAGAATCAAAGTTTCTTTTTAATCCGAATGTTCTAATGATCCCGAAATCAGTAAATTCAATATTTTACAGTATTTGAAAAAAACCTTGTACGTTTAGCTTACAGAAGACAAAATGAAGATACCTCAGTACAATATCGGCGCAACGATATTTCACTTAAGGCAACGAGATAAGAGCTAAGAGCTCGATGGATGTTGCTGAAACGAAACAGGTTTCAGTCCCGCATGATTATAATTAATAGGGATTTTAATTTGATAAATTTTATTGGCGATTTAGCAAACAAAGCAAAAAAAGAAAATCAAAGAAACAGAATCTCTCCACTTCGTTAAGCCGGTCGGACGTTAATTTTTTTTAAATATCAAAAACCCATAAACGCGACCTTCGTTTTACAATTTAAAAAGGAGGCATATGAACTTAATAAAAGTCGTAAAACGATAATTTCTAAACACAATATATAAAGTGGGGTATAATAAAATTAATGAAATATAATGAGGTCCTAAGCGGTTTGTGATACTCATAAAATTTTTCTTTCCTGTATTATGACAAGAACTATTTTTTTTTAATAAAGGTTACGGATGGATAATTTTTTATGATGGAAAGTTTTGTGACTGACCATTTATTACATAAAAACGATCCCCGTCTGTTGTTTTATAAGAAGAGAAAAAAAAAAGCGAAAAGTATATTAAAGCACTGGGTGGTCAATACCTACCCCGAGCCTATAAAAAAGGAAAAAAAACAGGTTATGGCTATATGCAGAAAGGAAGTTTTTAATTAGATCAATTAATGATTATAAGGATGATTAAAAATTGGACAGTCATAAAAACGAAAAAAAAAAAAAAAAAAAAAAAAAAAACTAATTGTAGGCATCGTAAAAATGTACCTCCTTTTCAGCATATGTACCGTATGTTTCCTTTTTTTTTTATTGTTCAAAAAAATTTTAATCAGATTGTTGATTAAGACGCGTCAAAATAAATCGGCCACTACAGATTTTCACCCCGAGGTGAAATTCGGATTTTTGACTACCTCAAGGAGCCCTCCAAAAATTTTTGGGGAGGTGTTAATTTCGTTCCCGCTACTTTTAGTAATTTAAATGCGTTCGCTAGAGACTCTAAATTAAAAGAGACTGGCAAAATAAAATTTTGAGCGAAAAAGTGGTGCTCACTGATCAATGATCAGTGATCATGCCCACTTATTTTTGAAAATAATTGTTTAAATTTCCGCTATAAACTGCATCAAAGTGAATTTGTTCGCCTGGGTTGGTTCCTTAAAAAAAAAGTCGGATTTTGAACGCTGACATCGAAAATGCTTATCGAGACAACAAAACACTAACTGCTGATTCAGCTATTACTGAAAGCCACCAATTAAATCGGATTTATTCGTTTTCTAATAGAGAACGAAACAAAAACATTCGCCATTTTTTTTACTTTGCTGAAATTTACAGCGGCCTAGAGGCCCTTAATTAGAGGAGACCCGATAGAAAAAATTGGCGCGAAATTTTGGAGGCATATGATCATGCGCATTACTTTTGCAGAAGAAGGTTGAATAAAAAGTGCTTTCAGAAAACGATTAAAAACATAAACAGACGGACGAAAAAATCAATGCGCATTGTCATATGCCTCCAAAATTTCGCGCTCATTTTTTCTCTCGGGTCTCTTTGATAAGACTAAAAATGGGGCTAAAGGAATAAACCAAATACGGAAAAACTAAAACTATATTTTACCTTATGAATATTATCACACACATCACTAAATATAAAAATTAAATAGATCTTAACTCTGCAAATGCTGGATCAAGAGAGAGCGCGATCGATGAGACGGGAAGTCTCATCGACCGTAATCGCTTGATCAGCGATTTTGGGTTAAGATTCCTATTTGTTTATAAATCACTATATCATCTTCTAATTAAGGGTCTCTGGTTTTGCCAAAATTCCGAAAAATTCCAACATATCAGTGCGCATGATCAGTGAGCACCGATTTTTCGCTCCTATTTTTTTTGTCGGTCTCTTTGAATTTCGGGTCTCTACTAATAGGCTTCGTGCATGAAAAATTTTATAAATATACGCTTCTGTTTAGCTTATGTCCCGGGAATATTTCCTACATGACGAAAGTTACAGAAAATCAGGGCTATTGCATAAGTTAAACATAGTTTTAGCGGAGCGCCACGGTTGTTATATGCAGGAAGCCTATAAAAAACTAATCGAAGCTTTTTCATTGTATAAACATTCTTCCATAAGATAAACATAGAAGTTATAAATATTATGATTCTCGAATGTTACTTTTGACAATATTTGACGAATGTAGGAAGTAATTAGTAATTTTTTGAAGCTTTTTCTGGCTACGAACATTCCTTCATAACCTAAAGGAAATATGATAATATGATTCCTAAATAAACCTAGGAATCATATTTTTAATAAAATTCGAAGGTAAAACTTATTTGGGCTTATATGTGAAAGATAAAGGCATGTAGGATACATTAAAACCATTTTTCCACTACTCATAAATAGAAAGAGCCACTTTCCACGCATGCGATCAGAGCAGAAAATGGCTTTTTCGTCACACAGCGCAGAAAAGTTCATTTTTCCGCCCTAGGGCGGATAAGTGGAAGAAATTACAGACTATTTTACGCCTGACTTTGTGATGAAAAATATATTTCAATTCAAGAAATGCAAACGACTTGCCCGTCTTGACCTTTTTAAGGCCTTCGCCTTAACTACTCGATTTCGACGGGCAATTTTGTCGTTGACATTCCTTGTATAAAAATCTACTATTCCCGCATAGGGCTAAACAATGTTAAACCTGTTTACAGAAGACTTCGTTTACAATTTATCAAATCATTTTCTCTGATTTCTCTGAAAAATTAAGCACTGATTCGTAATGAAAATTATCTTGTTTAGCCTAAAAAGGCAAATAAATTTTCCTCGCTAGGTTAACAATATACTATTTATAAATTTATTTGACCTTTTCCCGTATATGGGGCATCCTCCCCATAGTGTCATCTTCGACCGTCCCATAACCAAGAATAAAGAACCGCTTAACCTCCTTAAGATCGGCAAATTTGAAAAAAAAATAAATATATGTAAGTATATATATATTCATTTATTTAATTTCAAACAAATGACATCCACCATTTTATATCCATCCCCTTTCAGCATTACCTACTAATTGCACGTTACCCCCTTTATTCAAGTCATGGCATCAAGCTAATAATAATTATATCTTAAAAAAAAAAAAAAACGCTGCTCCGACTATTATCTTTTACACGTCAAACATAAACGTAACCAACACTCTTTAATAATTAAAAAATGGCAGTTATTAATACCCAAAAACGTTTTTTTTTTTTTTCATCTCTCTCTTTTTCCTATTCCTCCTCCTTTGAGCATTCCTATCGTTCATAACAATCATTCCTCGAAAATTTTTTTGGCGTCGACTTAAATTAAGCCCAATCTGAAATTTTAAATAAATTTTATTGTTATTGGAGTCATTGGATTTGGACACATGTAAAAGATTAGTTAGATGGAATGTCGAGGAAATAAGAAATAAAAAGCCATATAAACGAATCCATTAAATGTCACTTACACGTGAGAGCCTATTACAAATTTGTTTAATAACAAAACAAGTTTAAAGGACAACGAAAAAAAAGAAACAGAAGCTAAAATAAGGAATCCCAGATAAATCTCGGTTCAAGTGATAGCTTGCTACTTTTATACCGTAAAAAAAAAAAAAAAAAAAAAAAGGTTGTAATTAGTAACGTTTAACCTTTAGGGTTTTGTTTAATTTTTTTTTTATTTATAATCTCCACTACCGAAATAAAATAAAATAAAATAAAAACCTCTTGATGTCTAGTTATTTTTGGAGTCTTGAAATGAATGTCAAGTGACAACAAGTATAGTTGTCACCACGCGCCGTTGATAACTGGCTTCCATTAAGAGGCTTATAAATCAAATCATTCTCTGTTAACATTCCTCTTGGACACGTTTTGTTAATTTAGATTTCAGACCCTCCAGAAATTATTATTATATTAAAATGGATTTATTTTTTTAAAAGCTATATGCCATAAAGATACCTGAGCGAGGAGACGATTATCTGTACTAGTTGTCAAAATCCGTCAAACTTCTTTACTGTGATTCGATACGTTCTTTTTTTTTTTATTTTATGGTATACCCGTTCGTTGGGTAGGTTTTTTTGGACGTCAGAAAAGGATGGCGGGATTTTCGAAAAGAAAAAAGCAGAAGTGGTGAAATTTTAACCGACCTGTACTCAGCACTCGATATTGGTTTATGCTGAACTATTAGGGCCGTTCAAGTAATACGTAAGCACTTTGAGGACGCCCCCCTCCCCCCGACCCAAAAGTCCTCATGTGAGTAAGGTTGAGACGCTAAATTAAAAGAGACTGGCCAGAAAAAATGAGCGCGAAAAAGCGTAGTTAATTGGACATGCGCTTTGAGTTAAGTTTCTTGAAGCAGCTACACGAGCAAAAGAAAATGGCGATTGTTCATTTTGAGAAAAAAAATATATATCAATTAAATCTTTCAATGTCAACATTTTTAAAGTTTTATTCTTACAAATTTTGATTATTTCCAGTCATTTTATTAGAACAATTCAAAATTCGTTTAATTATTGATCACTTTGATTTTTAAAAAATAAACGATCGCCATTTTTACTTGCTCGGGTATGCAGGTGACGGTTGCTTTATGAAATAAAACTCACAGCGCATGCCCAGTTGACTCCGCTTTTTCGCGCCCATTTTTTCTGGCCAGTCTCTTTTATTTAAGGGTCTCTAAGATCGAAGTGTAAACAAAAGCAATGACTCTGATCTTACTCTTCAATTATCTCCTTATGAGGTCGACTTGGCATGACTGGTCTCGTAAAGTGTGGCGAACAACGAAGTTAAGCTTCTGAGTTCGCGGCGCAAAACACGTACTGGTGTGACCATCGAAACCTCGTTCTATCTAGCGGAGTAAGTTGGAACTTACTAGTATACTCGCATGCAGGCGCTGGGTAAATTTCGATGCGGGTATAACGGTAGTTTTACATACGCTAGACATTGACGTGCTTAAGACATATGTCTTTCGTCTTTTGACATCTGATTCTATGAGTTCGCTGGAACATGAAGATGATTCGTTGTCACTTTCCTTTACATCAGTTAATGAGATAATACTTTGATATCCGATACGATTTAAATTTCTGTACGTCAGAGCCAAAAGGTTCAATATGCAAAATAAAGATGTCCGCTAAACGTTGTTTACCCATAACTAACGGCCATCTTTAATTTGCATATTGAACCTTTTGGCTCTGACGTACAGATTTATTGTCGCTGTTCTCAAGTCCTTTTGTTTCAACACATTTTCAGCAATTTTCGAAGCAGCGAAAAGTGGCCGGTTTTCACTTAAAGTTGATTTAATTTCCACAGCATTTAATATTTTTTCATTAACTTCCATTTAGAGGTCGACTTGGCATGACTGGTCTCGTAACGTGTGGCGAACAACGAAGTTAAGCTTCTGAGTTCGCGGCGCAAAACACGTACTGGTGTGACCATCGAAACCTCGTTCTATCTAGAGGAGTAAGTTGGAACTTACTAGTATACTCGCATGCAGGCGCTGGGTAAATTTCGATGCGGGTATAACGGTAGTTTCACATAAGCTAGACATTGACGTGCTTAAGCAAGCGAAATTTTATCAGTTGACAAATCTAAGTATAATATATGTGTGTATATAAAGTCAATTTAGCAATGTGTGGTGTAACACCCCCTGCTTAAGCTTAATTGCAAAAAAGCAGGGTTATCAATGTTATTATCCTCCCTACATATTTTAACAAACTTAGCTCTACCCCCTTCTTTTGGAAAAGTACTTTCGATCACGGTCGTATAGACAGGTCCGGAAACTCCTATCCCTTATATACATTGGAGACCATGTCCCGCTTAACTACGAATAAATTAGTTCCTCCTTTCTACCACCGTAAGCGCTACTTGTTAGAGAGACGCTTTTTGATTGGTCGTTGGTATTTGTAAACAACGATGGCGGCTACCTTCTGTTGTTGTTAGAGTTGGGAAAAATACGTATTTTTATAATAAATGTAAAAATACGTATATATATACGTATACATATACGTATACATATACGTATATGTATACCGTATCGTATATTTATTCAAAATGGCGGAATTTGAATTCCACTGTTTTTTTTGGCGCGAACAAATACGAAATGAAACAGCAACTTCTAGCGACTTAATTATTTAAAATACTCTGTATTTTTATCAATGTAGGCAAATTTTATAGTAATTTAAAGACTTTTGACTTGAAATTTCAGAATTTTCTGTTTATTTTAAGCTGTATTGAAAGAATACGTATATATATACCAATTTTTGATCGAAAAAATACGTATATGTATACGTATATATATACGTATACATATACTCGTATACATATACGTCCCATCTCTAGTTGTTGTTCGCCACGAGAGTCCCAGTGGGAGTCCCAACTTAAGCATTAGACATGTTGCGGCTCTCTAGATCGCAGCGTTGCCAGTGGCCAATTTTAGAACTAATTTTTGCGTAGTTAAGCGGGACATGATCGGCATAGGAAGTTTCTATTCGACCGTGCTTTTGATTCGTAAATACTTTTAAGACTCGCCTCCCCAAAAAGGCTGCATCCAGAATACATCTTCAACCGATTCGAATTCACAAGATTTACCAACAAACTCATCCATTTTATTAAAACAGTAATTGTTTCCATTCCCAATTTTATTTTTTTTTTCCAAACGGTAGCTCAGATGTCCCGCCTCACCTAATGATATTTTAAGGGCGTTTTCTGTCGTAAAGTCATTACCATTACGACAAACGGTTATAAATCTTCAGTCACAATCGAAATAAAAAAAAAAAACCGACTAACTGCAGCAAATTACCCGTGACAACACTCTTAAAAAATTATTTAATAAACAAGAATCGGCCACACAAGCATTTCGAATACATAAATCAAAGCGGCTCATGTTTTCGTTTTTTTTTTTGTTTTTTTTTTTTACTTCTTTATTTTTTTTTCTTCGCCTCCTAAATTACACTGTAACGATGTCAATATATGTGATTTTGTCCTACAATAAACATGCAATCATATCAATTTCTGTCGTGTTTTTTTCCCCCGTCGCTTAGTTTTTTTTTTACTTCTTTTTATCATTTCCAAGCGAAGGAAATGAAATTTGAAAGTGCCGAAAGGGATACCGACAATAAATTGTATTTATTTCGTGACGCACGAAACTTGAGGAAGCACTAATAGAATTTCCCGGGTCATTGCTACAAAAACCTTAAGATTGATTTCTGGAAGTAACGTAAATGCCTATGCGGGTGCTTTCGGAAAGTAAAAAAAAAAAAAAAAAAAAAAAAAAAAATCCTCCGCATCCTCTCTGTAACGAGATGCACAAAAAAAAAAACCGCCGCCTTTTCGAACGGAGATATAAATAATAAATCGTATATGTGAAACGATTCTCATATAAAACCCTCTTTGTATAATTTTTTAACACCGCAACATTTTATGAAAAAAAAAAAAAAAAAAGATAGAAAATGTGTAAAGGGTCACAGGCACGCATGGATTTTGAAAAGAACAAATTGCGCTCTGTAATAACTAAAAAGATTCAGTTTCAGAAGAGTCTATAAATCAATTGACCATAAAACAAACATGGCTTGGTAGTTTGAAATACAATACAATTAAAACAATGTATTTATATTTTAATTAGGCTTTCGAACCTTGCCGCCCGTTTCTAATTGGTTAACCAAATAAAAAAATTAGGATCAATATTTTTTTTCTTTTTATTAATTTTTTTTTTTGTGTGCGTGTTTTATATTTATGATTTTTTTGGTGAAATACGTTTTTTATATTCATATTCTTTTTTTTTTTAATAAGATTATGCTCGCGGATATGACGACCCTCACGATAATTAACCAGACGTCTGCTGCCCAATAGGAATCGCCGCTTTGGAGTGGTTCATTTTTTTTTTTTTTTGGTCCTAAATAATAAATGACCGAAAAAGGACGCGGATAAAAATGACTTGTGACAGGATATCGTACAATAAAGTAATATTCGTATGTGGTCACTGGTCAATCAACAAGTTGGAAGTAAAATGACAAGACCCCCTGGATACATGACAGACACGAAACGCGTCAAATGGTATCTGGAAATCTATTTATTATGGTTTCCGGTTTAATGAAATTTAAAAAAAAAAATTAATTTTCGGAAAGATCTCGAAAGCTGATTACGCACTACCGACATTTTCATTTTGATTTTTGTTTTTTTGTGGAAATTTTTTTGGTTTGAATCGATTACTGGAAAATGAATGAATGACTTGAAATGAAACGCAATAGAAATGGGAAATAACGAAAGCTTTGCACATTTATGCTTTTAGCAAGAAATGGAAGTATATTATTTTCGGTGGAAGGGCTTTAGATGTCTGTTCCATTGGCGCAAAAATGAGTTAAAATTTTTGGACTTGCGTTAGGCAGGTGAAAAACCGAGCGAGGAAATTTGAGGATTTGGGGATTCGAGCTCCCAGGAAAATAGGAAGTTATATTTTTAGAAAGCTCAAATTTGGGAGAATAAGAATAGGATCAATTTTAGATTTTGAGCTTTGAAAGAATTGCATGCGAATCTTACAAAACTCAGTGAAAAGCTGATTCAGTCATTTCTTTTTTTTTTTTTTTTTTTAATTGATTCAAAGAACGCTATATCTTCAGAAAGTTCCAATTTCGGGAAAGAATTTGAGATTTATTTATTTATTTATTTATAATACTGAAGAAACTAACAGCACACCCAGAAAAATGCTGCTTTGGGTCTAAGCAAAAATGCTTTGCTACAAAGCATTTTTGCATAACTTAGGTCTAAGCAGAATAAATGTTTTGTGCAAAAACTCGTGATTGCTTTGCCGCAATGCATAATGTCGACAAGTCGAGCCATGTTGCTTTGCGGCAAAGCATATTTGTTTTGTCGCTAAGCAACATCGCTTGTATTGCGAACGAGGCATATTCCTTTTTCTGGGTGCAAGTATTTTTGTCTTTAATTAGCAATCTTTGTCTAAAAAATGAAATAAAAACAAAAACTAAAGTAAAATTAGGAGAAAAAAAAAAAAAAAAAAAAAAAACATGACCATAATTTAATTTAGTACTGCTACTCTGTTTGAAGGACATCATTCACGGTATTGTGAAACTCCTTAGAAGATGAAAAAATGTCTAACTCCAGATGAAGGGTGTTGAAACTGTCGATCATACGGGACAGGTTGGAGGAAGAGGGACATAAGGAAGAGGATAGCAAAGGACGGTGTTGTCTACGAAGGATGGAATGGGGGACATGGAACCCGACCTTGCTTAAAAGATTGGAAAGAAGTGTTCATGAATGAATGGTTTAAAAGATATTATAGTTTTGATATGAAAACCCGATCACAGTATTTGCTTAAAAAGAGCATACCTAGTTACAACAGAAAACAGTTCCTAAAAGGTTTTTCACAGTATTGGGAGGCCACGACATTCTGTTATATCTTGTTAGATTTTGATAAAAATAAATTTTATAATTTAAAGCGTTTGATAAAACTTAGAAATAAGTTACACCACTTACGTATAATTAAATTCACTGAATTCGAGGCCTTAAGTTATTGGCAAGAGCTAGAAATAGTTGCCATTCAACTTAATATTCCAAAAACAGAGTTTGATCATTTAAGAAATTTTTTTGTATGGAGATAGGTTTTAAATTCTTAATTTGAATCTGGCAGTGCTGCACATTTACGACATTTGAATATTTTTTCAAAGTTCACGAAAGAAAGCTCAAATTCGAGTTGTGTTTTCTGAAAGCTCAAATTCATTGGAATAACATATAATCCGGTTTTAGTTACAGGTTTGAAAAATATTAGTTGTGAACCTAGCAGTGCTCAATTTTCGTGTGGTATATTTAACTTTGGTATTATAAAGCACAACTTTTTTAATTTTGTAGCTACAAAATTGGCAACATGATTTTTTAAAAGCTCAAATTTAGGGGCATAGACAGTCGTCTATTTTAAAATTTGAGCTTTTAATTGCACCGCCTGGGACGTCAGCAGTACAAAGTTGATAATACAAATAACTTTTCGGTTTTCTTGAAAGCTCGAAAAAAGCTCAAAATGTTGATATAGTTTTTATAATACATGCTTTTTATTGAACTGCTGACTTGGCGGTCACCTTGAGTGTGCGTTTTAAATTTCTTTTTACTTCGATCTTAGAATCGAGACTAGATTATGAGACTGAGAACAGAAACGAGACCTCTTCAAACTTCAACCTCCAGTTCTTCTCTTATTCAAAAAATTGAATATCTTCGACTTCAATTTTTAAATCTTCAGTCTAGGATTTTACGTTTTTCATCTTAATTTGTTCAATCCGTTTAGGCTTTTTCGTCGTTTTTTCGTCGCTTTTCAATCTATTCTCAAGAAATTTTTATGTTGAATCGTATGTCTTGGATCTCCATCTTTTATCTTCTTTTATCATCAGTTTGGGTTTCCTCAAACTTTGATCCTCCCAATAAGCAAAGAAATATTATTATTTTTTAAATATTTTTCAATATTTTAAAAATATTATGCAAATATTGTTTGAAACAAGAAGCAATAAAAATATTCTAAAAATGTTGACAAAGATTTTAAGGAGGTTCTATAGGCCAATTTGACATTCTTAGCTGATTGTTCTCCTGTAAGCGAAACTTAGTTTACTTTTTGAAGAAAGGTTTTTCCGCCTACAAAAATTGAACTGGAATCGAATAATTTTTTTAAAATAATGGGAATATTCTTCTTAAAATTTCACACAACTTTTGTTACACGAAAATTTGCTTCTATTGTTAGGGGTCATACATAAATTACGTAAGCATGGGTTAGGCCCTTTTTGCACGCTTTATCCCATTTCGCCTATGCTTAGCTTATGGGTAAGATGTCAAATCTGGACCCCCTCCCCCCCTAAATGTGCTTACGTAATTTACGTACGACCCCTAGCTAAAATGTTTTTAAACTCTTTACAAAAATAATTTTCAAAAATTGTAAACATGCCAATGGTTTGTTCATAAACATTGGGTTTTTTTTGGGGTAAATCTCACAAAAAACACCATAAATGATAAAAGGATCAAAATTTCATGTAACAAAAGTTTTGGAGAATGTTAAGAGGAATATTCGCATAGTTTTAAAAAAAAATTATTCGATTCCAATGAAATTTTTGTGGGGAGAAAATCCTTTCTACAAAAATAAATAAAGTTTCGCGTATGTTAAAGTTGCAGGAGAACGATCAGTTAAGAATTTCAAATTCACCTGTAGAACCTCCTTAAAAATGTTCCTACTGTTTTTTGTTTCAAAAAATGTTTGCATAAAATTTTTAAAATATTGAACAAGTATTAACAAAATATCGAAAAATATTTACAAAACATTGAAAAATATTTACAAAACATTGAAAAATATTTGCAAAATATTGAAAAATATTAACATTTTTCAATCATTATTTTTTAACTTAAATTCTGGAAATCTCTATTTTGATCTTCGTCTTCAGTTTGCGGTGATCATTTCAGATTTCCACCTCCGATCTTCACTAATCCATAAGCCAATTAACTGTCGACAGTGGCATTTAATTTTTTGCTTCGGTCCCAAACATGGGTCTTTTATCTTTAAAGGGTTAAAATGTCGAAAAAACAGGAACCAAAATGAATCGTCCATGAAGTTTCTTCTATTTTCCGAATCCACTCATCATTATCGTGAGAAACCCTTTCATGACTTCAACAAGGACCGCTTTGACATCCGTTAATCAACCACATCCGTAACTAGAAAAGTTTCCGACTTTAAAAAAAGATTCAATGAAAACCTAATGAATACAAAAAATAAAATTCCGAACTGGTATCGTTTTATATTCAACATTTATATCCCCTTCATAATGGGGTTGGTTAACATCATAATTATCTCCTTACTCCCGGTGAGCAAGCACCACCCACTGTGGGAAAAGCAAGAAGTCTCGTTACTCGGAATTCCTTTCACCCGACACGATCCGTCCGCCGGGAGCAGGTGCAAAAATTTATTTTCTGGTTAAAAAAGGAGAAAAAAAAATTAATAATTGGAAAGGAAGTGTTTTTCGTCACTCGATGTGGCCGTGAAATGAGATTTGCTCGCATGTGTAGGTGTCTCAAATTCGTTTCCGACGATTTGTCTCGTCATCTAGAGCTTGTTTAAAAGCAGCGGCCGCCGCTTTTACCATTCAAACGGGATGCCGTAATAAGATAACTTGGAATAATTCAAATCAAATCTATGAATTTGACACGGCCCGATGTTTATTCAGGTTGATTGGAATTGGATTCTCTTTAAATATAATGATTTTACAAAATATTAACCATTTTTTTCCCCCCTCATTCTTGATAATGCCTACTAGGTGAAAATCACCAGATCGGAACGAAGGAGAGTACGCCTTCTGACAAATTCTTTCATCAGTTCCGGCATTTTTCATCTTCTTTGAAATCCATAAAGCGGCAAAAAAAAAAAAAAAAAGAAAAGAGAAATAAAAGATGGATTGAGACTGATGTTAATGCCGTGCTGGATGAGGACCGTTAACCGCAATGCTCTTCATAAATTAAGTGCACTTGATTTTTTAATTTAAAAGTTTCGTCGGCGATTGCAAAGAGGCGAAAATGGCGACACGTACCGATAATGGCCAGAAACGTTTAACCGATCAATTGAGCGGAAGTGGGAAAATGATGAGAAGAAACGAGAAGGATAGGATAGCAAATCTTTAATCATCTTGTCTCTCAAAAAAGTCATGTAGATGAAGATCAAGATCTTTCTATTTTTAACTTTCTTGAACTCAACTCTGTCATAAAGAACTCATTCTTGGTGTCAACTACACAAAGCTTTTGAGATCTTCCTACTTCTTAGCTGAAACATAGAGCCATAGGAACCAACATACAGTTATGTCAAGGCAACAAAATAGAGCCAATATGGACAGTGCAAGATAAGAGACTCTGTTGAATGTGCTACAACTCTAATATTCTGGGTTTCTATGTTGAAGGACATTCAACATATGGCGACCGTGTAAGCATAGAAAATGTAAATAAAGATCGCAGTACACTGCGAACCGCGGTAACCATTGCTTTTCAAGTGTTAAACGATAAAGTGCAAAAAGAAGAACCAGTGGTTACCACAATCAAGTTGAAGTATCGCATTCTAGAGGATAAATGCACTCGTTTGTTCGACCTGGATGCAAATATTCAGGAAATGGAAATCACGGGAAACGCGTGTGCCGTGACGCCCACAGATAAAGAATACGAAACTCAACGCAGCAAGATAGAGGCATATCATGAGCATTATTGTGAAGCATCACTCAAAGATCTAGGAATTTCTCAACGACACGTTTGCAATACCTGCAGGCGAAGCTCAGGTCGATAAAAGTGGATCCTTCAGTCAATATGGGATTGATTTTTTACACAAAACTACAAAGCTACTCAGGGTCACAATAGAGACCTATATACGGGGAGAACAGCGACCGGACTGTCATGGCGCTCTACATCTATTTTCTCTGCCGTAAGTTAAGTAGGGACGGCTGAGACGGCAATATGGAGACTTCTATACAGAACGGTGGTACGGAACGGTAATATGGCGTATTGTTTAGCTTACGTTATGATTTTAACCAATCACAGCTCGATCCTGAGGTCGCTGTTCTCCCAGTATATAGGTCTCTAGGTCACACTTCTAGTATTTGATGGTGATGAACGCAATTGGTTAAAATTCTGGAATAAGTTCCAAAAGATACATAAGAGTTCCACAAACAGTGATGATGACAAGATTGCATATCATCTGGATTTCATGAAGCCGAACTCTCCTGCTTACCAGCTAGTTGAAACACAGAATATTAGAGTTGAAGGTCATTCAAAAGACTCCGACAACCAAAAATTCGAGTTCTGGTTCTTGTGGTCCATCACCAATCCAGACTGAGATATAACGACAAGCGCCGTGAGCTTTGCGATAAGCGAAGTGAAGTCTGAAGTATGTAAGGGCGGGCAACTAGGTCCAATCTTTCGAGAATACTAAAAATTTGTGCGCAACTATGTACGGGGCGCATCTATACCTTCCCGACAACTGACTGCGGGGCGCAACTATGCCCTGCCCAGCAGTGGTGGTGAAGATGAAGTGGTGTGGATGAAGACGTGCCCCAAAATTTTCTTTGACTGCCACCCCGGCACTTTTTCTTCCGAAATACTTAAGCTTAGAAGGAAAAATGCCTAAAATTCAAATAAAATACTGAATAGCCCCGGCATTATTTTTTAGTCAAAAGCACCACTGGAAAGCAGGAAATGCAAAATATTGTTGCAGCATAAAAACTCCTGAAACAATTCCGTATGTCGGAAGTGGTAAATATGAATAAAGATAGTCCGTTTCAACATTTCGTAAAAGTGTCATGTGACCACATGTTTGCACCAATATAAGCGTGAAAACTTTTAATCACGTGATGATCACAAACAGTCGAAACACACTATCTCCAATTATATTTACAACGGAGATACGTTAGTTCACCTCTTACGCACGGAATTGGAAAAAGGTACTACTCATTTGGGTGTGACTTATTTTCCGAATTTTCGAATCTGAGTGAGCGCACCACCGGAATCGGTTCTCTCTGTGGCACGTATGAACCTAAATTTTTTTCAAATTTTTTACTCGACGAAAAACCGCCCCGATTTGCGCTTTAAGGTCGGAAAATCTTCATAAGGTTGAGAAAATCGATAATTCACAATCAACAAAAACGATTAATATTTATAAAATATTTTTCAATAAAATATTTTTCAATATTTTATAAATATTATGCAAATATTTTTTGAAACAAAAAAGAAAAGAAATATTTTTAAAATATTTTATAAATATTTCTTTGCTTACTGGAATTTTTTTTCTTTAAAAAAAAAAATTAATCATTTCCTATCAGAAATTTTGCGTAGATCAAGAACCAAAAATGAGCCAAAAATCAGGACTTATCATCATGTTTTGTTAGTTTAACATGAATTTTTTGCTCCTTTTGTTTTTTGGCTCTAGTTCGAAAACCGAACCAGATAAAAAAAATGGAGTTTAGATTCTTGATCTACGCAAAATTTCTGATAAAAAATTACTTCTTTTTTTTTCAAGGGAAAAAAAAATTATCGATATTTTTCACCTTTATGAGAATTTCCCAACCTTCAAGAGCAAGTTCGGTTTCCCATCAAATAAAAAATTGGAAAAAAATTCGGGATCCTATGTGCCATAGAGAGAACCGATTCCGGGGGTGCACTGATCTAAATTCGAAAAATAAGGGAGGCCCTACTACTTATTCATAAAACCAGGCTTGTAGCCAAGCTAAGAGACCAAGGGGGCCTCAAAACCATATACTGGGCCCTTCAACTTAAAAAAAGGAAAATATTAAATAGAGGGACGTCGAAAATGCAAACCCAACCCTGGAAGAATCATGCCTTTCAACATATTCCGATAAAAATTGCCTCGTGACCAAAATGTAAATTGAAAATAAATTTTCTTTCTAATTCCCAGTTCGCTTTATCGAACGTATATTTATTTACTGCTTAATAATTTCTTCGGTTAATTGTCGTATACATTAAAAAAAAAGAAAAAACATTATTATTCGGTCGACATTTTGTTTTTATAATTCGTACGTAGCAATTTTCAGAAACTTCATACACCCTGATATCCATCTGAGTAATAACACAATCGCCTTTTGCTTGCTATTAACCGTCTTAACAATTGAATTTCCTACATCCATTACACACAATTATAAATATATTATGGAACAATTTCGATCTTGATAATGTTAATATTAATGGTTTCCATGATTACAAAAATCATTTTATCATGAGATCGAATCGCTGTCATTTTTTTTACCATTATTTGATGACATTAAAAAAACAAACTTTTCTACGTTTGATACTTCCTTAATTACTTAATTTTATTTTTTCATTTCACCGCGATGACGTATAACGTAAAAAAAAAGAGGGGAGGGGGGGGGGGGCCGAAAGAATTTCAATATCAAGCGAAATTTTTTTTAATTGTTAATAAAAGGGGAGCGAAAAAAAAATGGGAAGCAATGATGCCAATAATTGATTCGTCAGATTATTAAAAGGAAAGAAAAAAAAAAAAAAAAAATTCGATTCATAATTTCAAACATCCGTTACCAGTTCGTTATTAAAAATTTTCTTGGTATCTAATTGTTTGCCGATTAAAAAGAAGTTCCGAGAATGACACCTTTGGTTTTCGATTTAATCAAACCTTCTAATTACGAAGCGAAAATTGTCGGAATACATTTTTTGTAATCTTTTTCCTTAATTATTTCACGAATTCAATCGTCGTTGGCACTTTTTATCCGAAAAGGGGCAGATGCAACTTTTTAAGATTTCGTTAAATCTTTAATTGTTCAACAGTGGCGTAGGTACTTTGATTGGTGACCCTAGTGCCACAGAGTCACAGCACCCCCAACCCTTTCCATACTTTTTTCCAAAAATGATTTTTACGCCTCCCAAATTTTTTGGCCTGCGCCCTGCTCCGACTTGCCCCACCTGCACCCATGCTCCTGTTTTTCGGGTGTTTTTATTACCATTTCCACCGAATTTTTTATGTCTTTTTTTGATTTACTCGGCTGAGCGTGACATAACTCCCCGATAATAAAAAATTATCTCAATTTAATAAGTCGGGGGGCCTGTTGATTGAACACGTTAATGGTGAAATAAAACTTTTCCCTAGTGGAAATAAAGGATGCGCATCATTATGAAATCTCCCGAAAAAAAAAAATTAGGATAATTAAACAATTTGCACCACGGTTAATTCACTAACCATCGGAAATCACCTTGATCTGTTATAAAATGTTTCAAGGTATAATAGCCGTTTCAAATCGTCGCCAAAGTTAACGGGTTGCCATTACTGAATAAACTGAATAATTGTTAATTACCTCACACAATGCAATTATCTATTTTTTTTTTTTTGTGTTTGACTTGGCGTCGCGCGCAATTCGGATCTGAGAAAAAAATTAAAAAAAAAAACTAATCACGATTTCTTATAAAACCCTTTGAAAATTACTATCATGACTTAAACACCTGCGCTTATGTACGGACGAGAAGAAAAAAATAATAATAAACGGCTAAATAAAAGGCCTTAATTTCATAAAGATAAAAAAAGAAAAAGAAAGAAAAGGAGTCGAAAAATCTGTCACCGCCGCCACCCTCACAAACACAAACGGTTTAGACCGGAAATGAAAAATCACCATGATTATCGGTGTTTTGGAGTCATCCGCTCTTTTCTCTGGGAATTATCTCTAGCGACAAGTCATCGTAGACCACAAAATTACTGAGTGTAAAAATAATAGAGGTTCTCTCTCCTTTTCGCCTTCGCACAAAAGACAAGTCTGTCACATGAAATGAATTGGAATAAGATTCAATTACTGGAGGTCGATCGGATTCATGTGTTTTTAATACCGGAACCGAACGGAAATAACAAATGATGCGAGTTATCTCGATTTAATCTTAATTCATTCTTTCGGGTTAAGAGGGAAAATTTTTTTCAAGGGGTAAGAAAAATTTTCGGGGAAAAAAATGAAATCTGATTTCCTCTAGGTTCCCACTTTTCGCGTGTTTTCATTGGACACAATATTTTTTCTCTCGAGGTATTCTCTAGGGATTGCTCCCGGAAATTGCCGCCTCGGGAATCCCCGAGACAAGAATCGATTTTTTCCCGAGAAAATTTCCCGGGAACATTTTTTTCACACCCTGATTTCCGTATTTTTGGGAAGTAACTTTGGAAATAAGCGGAGCCATGTCGAAAAAAATTTTTTCCATGTTGTTTAAAGGGCACGTTTTAGGCAAATTTCGGGAAAAAAATTCTGATTTTTGTAACTTTTTTCTAAAATATTGAAAAGTTTATGTGGTAAATGGTCAAAAAGTTGATAAAATTGATATTATTCCCGTTCCCGGGAAAAAAAACTTGTCCCTCCCGGGAATTCTCGAAAACGAGAAAAACTCCATTCCCGGGAATCGGACTTCCCGACAGTCAAGAAAAAAAGTTTCCGGGAAATTTTTTCCGGAAAAAAATAAGATTCTTGTCTCGGGATTCCTGAGACGGGAATTCCCGGGAGCAATCTCTAAGTGAAATGAATATAGCTCCTTTCGCTCAAACTTAAGTTTCTCGCACGAGGATCCTATAGAAAAACTAAAAAAAATAAAAAACCTTTAAAGCACTTCAGGTCTCAAAATGTTAACGGCGGCTATGACCCAAAAATTTTACGTTCCTCTTTATCCTCATTCTGTTGGCATGTGATTCAACAGAAATTGGCTTTACCCTTTGATTCATAAGAATTTAACTAACGACATGGCACTACACAGGGAAAAAAAAAAAGATCACGAAAGTCTACTTCCTATTCAAATATCTCAACAACTATCCTCCGCGGTTCACGCCCAAAACTCCAATCAATAAGTCAAACCAATTGGCCAAAACTCACAATTTTCCCCCCAACAATATAATTCGCGCATCATAAAATCCGCTTTATTTTCAAGAGAAAAAAACAACCAAAATATCATTTACCCAAGAGAAAAAAATAATACTTATCAACTTGGTAATTGCATTATTTACAGTACTTCGTGGCAAACGAAAAAAAAAAAAAAAACTTTAATATAAAATTACCCATTTTCGATGTCAAACATGAATTCGAATATAATAAATACAAATAAAATTATATATTAAGACGATAGGATCATTGTGTAATATTTTAAATAAATTGGTTTTATTTCAAAACCTTTAGTTTTTATATTTGTTTGAGAACTTTTTTTTTTTCTTTCGAGAAACCAAATTGATAAAAATTGCGATGTAATTTGGAGGTAATGGGTCGTGATCGATGAGAGCAGGTGGGTTTTCCAGGTTCATATCGTTAAAAGAATTGACAGCTAAACGTTATTTAGTTACGATTTATCATCATTCCTTTTTGTCGCAGATGAGTAATGAACCGTACATGAACTTATTATACCTTATTTCGAACTCGAAAAATTTTTCTAATTATCTAATATTTTATAAGAAAAAAATATATATATAATAATGCTTAACGCATAATTCCATTATTATTCTACGTGTTATATTTTATAACACTCCATTGAAAGACGATATATGATATTCTCCAAAGAGATTATTAATAGTAAAAGGGGAAGAGAGGGGGTGTGAAACATACGGTAGAAGACCAGAATCTCTTTCATTACGGGTTTCCCTTATGAAGAAAGGTTTTTTTTTTTTTTTTTTTTTTTCATCTTGTTGGGAGGTTCAATTATCATTTTCTGGTTTGATATTTGAGAATGTGATAGCTATGATAAGTTTAATCGGATTTGAAAGTTTATAATCCTAACTGGGTTTTTAAGACACTGGTGTTACGAACTATAAAATGCCTTGTCGTTAAACATGTTTTTAAACTTGTCAAGATGTCCGGCGAAATCGTATGAGAGAATCCCAAAGGATTAAGGGGAATTTAAAATGTGTGACGATGGTTCTTATTTAAATGGTATGAGTTGGAAGTCGAAACTTGTTTGTCTTTTTTTTTTTTTTTTTATAGTATCGAAATAATTCAGTTTTTTAAACAAATTTTGTCGTTTAAGTATACGTCAGCATAATTTCGGCAAATTTTTGACCTCAATTGATTTCTGTACCTAAGGGCCAGAAAGTTAAATGTGTCCAAAGGACCATCTTTCATTTGAATATTTAACTTTCTTGCTCTGAGGTTCAGATTTCATCTTTGACAACAAAAGTGTGAAATTCCCGAGCATTGATTTTTTTTCGGGAATAACCCAAAAACTGAGAAAACGAGGCGAAAACTTAATAAATAAATAATATTTTTTATATTGATGACAGCAAGTGGCACTTTTCTGAATTGGAGACAACGGGGTTGCCAAGCCGAGTCGAAGACGAGGTTTGGCATCTCGCAACCTCAAATTCAGATAAGGACTCCCTTGTTCTTGGTATGAAACATATTTTTTATCACGAATGAAAATACAATTTTTTTTTTTCGGTTTTCTTATTTTATGGCACTAAAAAGTTTCCGTGGAAAAAGAAGTAATGCTGCTTTCGTTATTTCAAAAAGTTATGCTTTTCGCTCTTCCGAACAGCACCTAAAAAGGAGCTTTCGTGCGTATGAGTAATGAAAAATTCTTTAAAAAGAAAAAAAAAAAAAAAAAAAAAATCATATCAGACTTGGCGATGTTTACAGACGAGACTTAGACTGTAAAATTTTAAGTTTGAAGTATTTCCCATCAGTTTAAAGTAAATTTCCTCTGGAACTTGTCGAAATGCACTCTTATGAAATAAAAAAAAAAATAGTGAGTGCGAGATTTCCGTCCCAGCATGTACACTAGGGTGTTTCATTTTAAATAAAATTTTTGAAATATTTTTTGGGGCATGTTGAAAATCTGCTTCTTTCATGTGTAAAACCACTAAAAACATTTTTTTCAAATTTTATTTTAATCATGCACTCAGTGGCCCCCCAAAGCCACTTTAGCTTTTTAAAAATTGGCCAATTAAGGTCTTTTAAACTCCATTTTACCGACCGATAGAGACGAATATAAAAGTCTCATTGATGGTCGCCTACGCCTGGACACAAGTATGGCACCGTAAGAAGAAGAAAACTCCATTTTTTTATCCACTTTACAGGCCTACAAAATATTTTGAAAGAATGTTTTCTCATGTTTTCGAGGTCGTAGAACACGAATTTCACTATCCCGAATTTTCTGATTAAGCCCTGTGACGTCATTAGCGTTTTTATCGAGCTTATATTTGATTTTTCCGACTGAAGTACGACTTAATCTCGATTTTGGAGCCTTGAAAATTTTCTTATTTTATTGGTATCCCTCATACTTATGCAAAAATACCCGTAGACACGAATTTCACAATCCCGATTTTTTCCGATCAACCCCTGAGTAGCGGCATAAGTGTAAATTTGGATTTTTGGGGCAAAAATGAATTTTTTGCCAAAAAATGGCAAGAATTCCTCACCAGTTCGATTTAGAGGTCATGTTCAATGACACTTTTTAGTCAGGACACTCTGATTAATAAGGATTTTTTGTGTTTCGAATCAATTTCCAAAATTTTTTTACGGTCGGAAAAAATGTGAAAATCTAAAAAAATTAGAGGTAGAATTTGTCACTCATATACGACCCACACTTCTTTTTATGGCCGAAATTGAATGAGAGGAGTAACTTTTCTCAAACGACTCGAGGGATTTTCAACATCCCCTCCCCCCTCCCCCTCCTCACTTGCTGCCGTAATATCTGAAGTATGCTCAAGATTCATCGCTAATTTTTAAGTTCCTGCTTTCAATTTTTATGGTGACTAAATGTGATTGTTATAAACTTACCTGAAAATCAAAAAAGAAAAGAAGATTAGAGTTAGTATTTAAACGTTTACAAAATTTCAGGGCTGCAATTCCAATCTCGATTCCGATTCCGATTCCAATTACTTTTGAAATACAGCAGATTTCGATTCTGATTCCGATTCCGAAAAAAATTAATCGGAATTGCAGCCCTGCAAACTTTTTCAAATCAAAGAGCCCAAGAAAAAGTGCGTTATAAAATTTTATAACCCTATAACGTTTTGGCCGATTATAAAATTTTATAACTAATTATAAATTTTAATAACGCAAATTTTTAACTGAGCAATATATTAATTTTATGCTTGAATTGCACTATTTAGCATATGGGGACTTTATAGGCTCTTTTTTAAACATTTTTCTTGAGAAAAAAAAGGAAAAAAAAATGGTAAATTTTTGGAATAGAACCCGAGACTTGTGGGCGACTTACCAGCCGCCTTTATCCACTACACCACTTCTCAACTGACTTTTATGAGCGGAAGTATGGTTCTTAAGTTGCCAATTAATTTGACTTGTGATATTTTCCAGATTTATCCGAATTTTCGGTTTATTTCTGTTATTTTTAACTTGACAAAACCTCGAAAATACAGAAAAGCAGAAATAGAAAAATTTGGGAAGCGTTAAGAAAATAAAAAAACTTAGAAAAAAAACTGAAAATAATTTGAGTTATAAAATTTTATAACAAATTATAAATAGATGGCTTTTTTGGGCGGTTTTAAAATTTTATAACGAAGTTAAATTTTTTAATGACTCAATTCTATAACACACTTTTTCTTGGGAGGCACGATAACGATAAACCAATAAGTCTTACCCGTCAAACGAATATCCTGCACCATACCCTGCCTTTTTGAAATCTGTCCTGGTGTTTACGATTCATGTTCAGTCCTGTCGTGTCGATGCGACCCATACTCCAGTCCGGTCAAGCTCTCGCCATCAAAAGAAACTGCAGTTCTTTAAGAATGAAAGACGTAGAGGAATACGCTTAGCCGATAAAACAAGAAGTGACTTTCTCCATGTTGGTTAACAAAAGATCTGAAAATAATAAGCAAAGAATTTCGTAAGGCACAAAGATCCTACAGCACATAAAATACATAACTTTGATTTTTTAAAGCAGACTCAAATAAAGATCCTAATTTCCTAAATAAAATTCGGAATTCGAAAATGTCCCGTTTTTTAAAAGACTTAAAAATTCTAAGAATCAGGATGCCTTTCTTTAACAATGATGATAATAAAATATGTAGTGTAAACCGATTAAACCTCAAAGGCGCTAAAGCATGAATCTATGATTTCAATTTATTTTTTGTCGCCTATCTTCTCCCATCATCCATCCAACCGGCCATCTGTTATTTAGATTGTATTTTCCACGGATTCGCTTCGTAAAATAATTCTTTACGCTTTAGAGAATCGTTCCTTTTTTTTTTATATATTACTAGCCGCTTCGAGGGCGCTTCGCGCCCTCTACGCGTCTAGTGCTTGGCCTTCCTCATTAGGAAGAATAAAAAAAAAAAAAACTGAATGATATTTCTTCCGGTTCTTCAGCTTTTTGCCTGTAATTGGACCTACAGCCTTAATTTTGTCTGAGTATATACCGATTTTTTACCCTGGGCTTCAAAATTAATAAATTCAGTTTCATTTGAAGATTCGAAAAATTTGGTGGCACCTATTTCGATTTTTTGAGGGGTCAGTAAGTACCGTGAACCTTGTATTCCGCCACTCAGTGACGCAAAATACTGGGGAAATGGACGAAAAAGATAGAAACTGAGATCGGTTCTAATTTTTTTTTCTTGGACTCTCTTCTCAAAAACTATGCAAATTTACATATGTAGCAATAAATTTGCTGAAGAGTTAGTCAGAACAGTCACCAAAACCTGAACAGTCTATAAGCTAAACCCTATTTCCTTCTACGGGCATGGGCATGCGTGTTTAGCTTAAGACCTGTTCAGGATTAGGTGACTGTTCAGGCTTTGAATGTTTTACCTTATGTAAATCCATTTCGCGACCTCAGTCGAATAGGGTTTCATCTGCATTTTTTTCGATTTTTTTTTTTAAAGAATATATTAAGACAGCTCTGTTTCATATGCTATTTTCGAAATTACGAAATTCGACTTAGTTTCGAAGATTTCGAAACGAACAAAGTTCTATCTGGCGTTTTCTGAAAAAAAGTTAACCGTACAAAGTTCTATCTGCGACAGATAGAACTCCGTACGACTAACTTATTTTTAAGAAGGCGCAGATAGAACTTTGTTCTACCAGAACTCCCATGTTAAAGTATACGGGAATCAAATAGCGACGCGACGGGTAATTTACAATAATTGATAGATTTTTTGGAAATAAAAAATTAATTATTAATCACAAATAACGAATTAAACTTTTTGTTCAAAAAAAAGTTAACAAATCATTTTCAGTGCAGAGTAAAAAAATTCCAAACTTTCAAAACGCTCTCCTGTAAAATTCACCGAAAAACAGATGAAACCCTATTCGTATTCGACTGAGGTCGCGATTTTTGTAAGCTTGCTATAAGTTGTTAACTTGCATGCAAGTCCCTAGATTTGTATAATTTTGCGGAAAGTTGCATGTTCTCAAAACCTCTACCTTCAAATTACTTAAAAGCAAGCGGTAAAAAATATTCTGGAGCGCCTATGCAAGCTTGGAAAAGAAAACGGAAACGTTTCTTTTGCTCCCATAAGCTAAACATTACAAACGGAAAGGTCATTTTTGGTAATGTCACCTCTTGCCTATGGGACTGTACAAGTATTACGTAAGCACCTAAGGGGGGGGAGGGGGTCCTTCAGATGCTTACGCCAATGTTAAACCTCCATAAGAGGAAGCCTATTTTTGCTTATTAGGGGGGGGGGGGGGTCAAAAATCACCAAAATCATGCTTACGTAATACTTGTACAGCCCCTATAAGGATTTTAGAGGATACGAAGGTAGGGGTTTCCAACTAAACTCCTCTATTACAGCAAACTTATTGCTGCATAAAAAACGAATTTCATATATAAATTATCTTTTAAGAGAGCTGGGGGAATTGTAAACAAATTAAAATTCATTGCCTTACTCGGCCACACTAAAATTTCACCTCCCAGTATGTAAGTTTGCAAGCTATCTACTATCTAGGTGTGGTCTCGAATACCCAAATCTGCGGCTTTCAGGCTCGCTGGAGGGTATGAATCAGTGTTTCCTGTAGCTGCGTCAGATAGATGACAAAATGAACGGAGAAGGAAGGAAATAGAAAAAGAACCTGTTTTCCTGCATTTTTGGGATCCACATAATTTTTTGGGGATTGGATTTTGTTGTATATTAGCGAAGACAATCGCTTTTAATAGATTTTGAACTTGAAATCTCACAAACCCGAGGCTGGAGAGGGGGGGGGGGGGGGGGGCAGAGTACATGGTATCCCTAGACCTTCTTTTTGCAAGATCTACACGGTGGAACAGTTTTTGATGTGTGATTTTATTAAGGTAAACATAGGAAACACCGCCATAAAAATTGTTCCGCCGTGTATTATTGCAATAAATTTATTTATTTATTTATTTTTATTTATTTCATTTTTTTTTTTTTTTTTTTTTTTTTTTTTTTTTTTTTTTTTTTGTGAGAGTTAAAAGGATCAAAAATATTTGCATAATTTTATTTCTACACTGAACGAACTGTATCTGCCACTGGAGCCGTTGGCGGACCTTTTTTTGTATTAAGATGAATGCGAGAGTAAAAAAAAACGCCAATAATTTGGTATTCTCACCAAGCTGTTTTTTTTCTTACGGGGTGTTACATGTTGAGATCTGTTTCTATGCTCAAACAGGGTAGGGTTATCCAAGGACCCCATAATAAAATTCGATAGTTTTCATGGCAAGCTATAGAATAAAAAAATGACTGGATAAGAAAAATAAAACAAAAGCAGTTTAACAGTGATCTTATAAAAATGTATCTTCTCCCAAATAATCCACCTAAAGAATTTATAATTCAGAATTTTGTTGTTCAAATGCAGTATAACCTTTCTCCCGGTTATACTGCATCCTATCTCTCTTTTTTTAAAGTTCATTTTATTGCAGGGACGAATTTACAAACTCTATAGATCATTCTGCATTGTGTTCAAGGGGGCTTTCACAACTGAGGGCGGATCTAGAATTTTTTTTCTAAGGGGGGGGGGGAATAAGAATAGAAAAAAATTTTCTGGGGTGGGGGGCTAAAACTATTGAGGCCATATAATTTTCAAAATTCTAGGGGGGGCTATTCTGCTTCCTGGGGGACTCCCCCAGTGGGGGAGGGCTAGCACTCCTCAGCCCCCCTAGATCCGCCCATGCTGAGGGCAGTGGCGAGCCATTAGGCTCTTCAGAATGCCGAACACACACAAAAAAAAAAAAAAAAAAAAAAAAAAAAATGAAAAATTTAAAAAAAAGTACTTGCTTTCAAGTTGAAAAATGAATAGTACGTAATATATAGTTCCCCGATTTCCAAAAGCCGAACATTTTACCGCTCCTGAAGCGTTCTGGAAACCTTTGTGGCTAGTAGAACAGATTTCAAAATTTAAAGAAAAAAAAAGTTCCTGTATCTTTCTGTCGCAAAAATTATTAAATGATTTCTTTCGGTGGTAAAGAGGAGCTTCAGAATTCGGGGACGGAGAAGAAACTACCGCGGGAGAAAATGCTGCTGAGATTAATATGCGACCTCTTGATAGAGGGAATATGAAATTTAAAAAAAGAAGTCGAAAAGTTATGTTGAAATTATTATGGGATCCAATGGGAGGGGTTAAAAATTCGGGAAAAAGGGAGGAAAAAAAAACAGCAGAAATTTTAACAAAGTAAATTTAAGTAAGAAATCTTCTACATTTTGGCACGGCCGTTTGGCTTGGTGTTGAAATAATTATAAGTTATTATTGAGGTACTAAATAATAACTAAGCAATATATATACAGCAGTCATAAAAATCGTAACATTTTTTTACTTTACACGAAAAGGGTGACAGATAAAAGAAGGAAGCAATGGAAAGAAATGAAAATGACATTCAATTACAATAAAGAGGAAAAAAAAAATTTGCAAATTCAGGCATCCTACCCGTAATAAAAAAAGGTTCTTTTGTATGACTTCCAACAACAACTCGTCGCAGGTATACTTTTTTTTCCTTATGGGGATTTAACATGGTGTTTCGCTTTTTTCGCCGTATCGGAAACTGGATGGACCCGGAAAAGCGAAACTTTTTCAGGTTCCTAATCACACGGGAATCTGGCAGGGGCCGGAATTTCACGGCGATAGGCCTTACGGTTCCCGAGATAACGACATACCCGAACTCTCATTTTAAGTCGGAGGCGCGGACAACGATATAACTTATGCTAAACCCTGCTTATGTTAAAAAACGGTTGGGTCGCAATATTTCAAAGGACCTTGGGTCTCTTCTTAGTATAAGGACGAATTTTTGGAATTTACTTCTAAGACGACTGGGGTTGCAAACGATTCGGTTTACGGAAAACGGGTCGCATTTTAAAAGACAGAGGGACAGTATTTTCCAAACGGTTTCGTCGGAACTTTTTATATTATGATAAGGCGGAATTTCTTATGGGATTTAACACGGGGTTTGGTCTGAATTTTTCGGCTTCCTATTTTATATATATAGATAATCGAATCATGAATTTTCATTTTAAAAAATTTCGACAACCCGTAATTAACGTCGGAAACAAATCAAAAAAATGCAAGGTTGTTCACAAGAGTTGACAAATTGGTGACAAATAATTTAGGGTTGATAAATAAATAAAAGAGGAAAATGTAATGAAGATGACCATAAACGCCGAAAATAATTGGTACGTGCCCTCTAAAATTATGTTTTTTTTTATGAAGTTAAATAAAAAAAATTTTATTGGAAAATCAAATAACACGAGTTGTTGAACTGACAATATTTTTTTTTTCTTCTTTTTTTGTTTAAAATTGTTAACCACTAATTGTCGTTCAAAGTTTTGGTCTGTTGCTTTTTCTTTTATGCAATCTTCAAAAAAAAAAAAAAAAAAAAAAAGAAAAAAAAAAAAAAAAAACCAACTCGCATATACAGTTTCTGACAGATTTATCCCGTTCTTTTTTATTATTCGATTCAGGGCTCGCAAAACGAACCAAAAAAACCAAAGCTAACCCGGATGTTCTTGCAAAAAAAATTAACGAACCAAATCGCAAATTTTCGATTGAAAATCAAACTCAAACCACAACTCATTTAAAATATGAAAAAGGTTTCAAAGTAAAACCGAAACCGAACCTGGAGTTCTCCACTTTAAAAATATCAAAACCAAACTTTGAAAAATTTTGATTCATAAACCAAACCCAAACTCGAAACGGATTTTAAACCAAACCGAAACAACTGTTTAGAGAAAAAACCAAACTGACACGAAACCAAAAATATTCGCTTTGTTCCAGGTTTCGATTAAAAACTTTTTAAAAAGGTTTGGTTTCCAGTCGGCAGAAAAATATATGAATATTTATTGAAACAAGAAACGATAAAAAACATTTTTAAAACATTTGAAAAACATTTGAAAAACATTGAAAAACATTTTTAAAACATTGAAAAACATTTTTAAAACATTGAAAAATATTTTTAAAATATTTTATAGATAATTATATTTCTTACGAAAAATTATATTTCTTTAGACACGGCATCGGCTGAGTGGCGAGCGTGCTCGACTCCGAAACGAATGATCGTGTGGAGTCTTGGTTCGAACCTGATTTCAGTCAGGATTTTTTTCCACCAGCATTCACCTCTGATACTCATGTGTGTATCATGTGAAGAAGACCGATGTGTCACAGGGTTCGGATTCTCTGTCTAAATAAAGTAGGTCCCGCTCATTCGTAAAATACCTTTGCGATATGAGTGCCCCGTCTTCGAGCTCGTCACTCGATACATTAAGGGGTATGACGTAGTAACGCCTAAACCTTACACCAGAAACCGAACTTGGTAAAGGTAGGCGCCGGGTCATAGGGCTTCATGTCCTGATTATGCCGAAAAAGAAGAAGCTTCTTTCTTGATGAAGTTGGTTCGGTTGAATAGCCTGCATAATGGAAAAATTTATATTTCTTTGCTGACTGGGTTCGTTTCGGTTCTTAAAATAGTGAAAAAATGGTTTCAGAAAGGATGAAAAACGGGCTTGGTTCGGTTCTGATTTTGAGCAGAAGACGTAGGTTTAAAAAAACCATGGTTTTTTGAGACTCTTTCGGTGAAGGGAAACTTACTGGTTCTGCTTTGTGTTTTTAGTGTTTATTACCAACGAGTAATAAGGTTCAAATTCTATGGTTTAGCTTTTTAAT
>CM075214.1:26258708-26333309 GCA_037577465.1 Liposcelis bostrychophila
TTAACAATTTTTGACCTCCTCCTCGCCCTAGCCATGAAAAATAAGTTTTCTTTTATATGGTTTATTTAACACTGGCGTCAGCTTTTTGAAAACATTAAAGTGCTGAGGCAATATTTAATTTTTTTTTTTTTTTTTTTTTTTTCTCGATAAATTCTCACAAAATTTCACCGAAAGTAATTATTTTCAAAGAAATTTTTATTCAGATTTTTACTCACATCCCTTTGGAATTACTCGATGACTACCACAAAATTCGATCACTAATGAAATCATAATTCTTTACTGACTAAATAATATAACCACTTTTTCTGCTTTCTTTACGAGAGGTCATTTCTATATAGTAATCACATTGCACTTTTTTATAAAGCAATAAAAATTTTAAATCATGTGCTTTAACTCATTAATGAATCATAGTTTTATCGAGAACGTTGCCACATGCTCTATAATAGATTTAGTTGGCTGTTACCAAATGGTTTCAATTGAAAATAAATTTTTTAAATCTCCTGAAAAGGAGTGATTCTCATAAATGTAGGTGATATTTGGCACCTTATTTTCCATTGATTCCAAGATTTTTGTCCCAGAAATTTTTTACCAAAACTTTTCGTCCCAAACATTTCGTCACGATTAATATTTGTCACATTGTCCTTCTATTTACAAATATACTTTTTTTTTTTTGATAATGAAAATAATTTATTAACATTGTATTGTATTAATAACTTTAATAACAATTAATTAAAAAAAATAATAAGAAATAGAATATATAAAACAAAGAAATTAAAAAACCTTATGTCCTGTCTCTATTGGTCATTTAATCGAAGGTGCAATTAATTGTTCCACCGGAAATGCTGTATATTTTTAAACTTTTTTCTTCTGCTGCCACTTTTTTTATTGTTTTGATTATTTTTTCGAACATTATTGAAAATAATGAAGCGAAAAAAAAGTGGTAGCAGAATAAAAAAGTCCAAAAATGTACAGGATTTCCGGTGGTACAATTAATTGTCAAATGGAGACAGAGCATTTGTAATATTTAATTTGCAGTCCTATTTACATTTCCGGATTAATCTTGAAATAGAATTAACACGATTATATGATTAAACAAGTTATAGGAATGTTAAATTTTTTCCCCGATCCGAAAAACTGTTTTTTAATTTACAGAACGACAAGAAAATTTTATTGCATCTGTAAAACGTTTTATCCTGTCCTCGGATTCCGCCGCAAATGGAGACACGACTTAATTTTAAAACGTAAATTTTAAATTTTAAGTTTTAAACGTAAGCTTCAAAAAAGTAAATTCTCGGAGCTTATTCTAGGGTTAACGTTATATTGTTTGGGTTAGGGTTGAATACAGGTTTTCTTCTCAAAGTGGAAAATCAAAATATACAGGAAAAGTTCAAAAATAACAGTATTTCCGGTGGTACAATCATTGTACCCTCCAATTAATTGTCAAATGGAGACAGAGCATTAATTCGAATTGCGATAACCAACTATAAACAAAAGCATTTACTTTTTTTTTTTTTTTTTTTTTTTTTTTCTTTTATTCTTTTTTTCTGCTTTGAAATTTCGAAAACATTCGAAATTCAGCGGAAAAGGAAAATATTTACTGAAAAAACTCAGGAAATGCCATTCAGGTAGTATTGAATTTTTGTGACGAAGTCTTTATGACGAAAAAATTGAGTACCAAATTGTGACTAAATTTATATTGAGACGAAAGTTGTTTGTGACGAAAATAATTGGGTGAAGAAATGCCTTTCTGACAAAAATTTGTTTGTGATGAAAAGTCCACGTGACAAAATGGCTGTGACGAATCGTCCGGTTAGGTTTTGGATTCATACGGTGACAACGGTCGTTCTGCAGCAATTCGATGGAGAAAACTGCGGGTCAGCACGACGGGGCTGAAGCAAGCCCTAAAACCTCATCTGCGTCCGAAAATCAGTTTAATATTCCATTTCATGCCTGTTGTGTCAGGTATTAATCTGATAAGAACAGAATCTACACTTTGATTACATATGTTATGAAAGCAAAAATTCCTTAGGGAGGCAAACAAACCTTAAGACTCCCAAAGCCTGTTGGAAAAATAGGCTCAAAACCTCATATATTTCCAAAAATCAGTTTAACATTCCATTTCATACTTGTTGCATCAGGTACTAACCGGATAAAAACATGTTTCTATCAAACCAAATAATTTGTTAGGGTGTCCCTTAATTAGCGAGTTTTCGAATTTGAATGAGTGCAACCCCAGAATCTCTCTCTGTGGCACATATGAACCCTAATTTTTTTCAAATTTTTTACTCGACAGGAGAGCGCGCGGAAAGCGCCCCGACCTGCGCTTCAAGGTCGGCAAATTCCCGTAAGGTAAAAAAAAACCGATAATTTTTTTATGCTTGAAAAAAGTCATTTCCTATCAGAAATTTTGCACAGATCACGAATGTGAATTCCATTTTTTTAATCTGGTCCGATTTTTGAGGTGGAGCCAAAAACGATAAGTCCTTTATTTTTGGCTTATTTTTTGGCTCCAGCTCAAAAACCGGACCAGATTAAAAAAATGGAGTTCAAATTCGTGATCTGTGCAAAATTTCTGATAGGAAATGCCTGTTTTTTCAAGAAAAAAAAATTATGGTTTTTGTCACCCTTACGGGAATTTTTCGACCTTACTACACTTGATCACAGTCGTAAGGCAATTTAAAAGCCTGTTGGAAATTAAAACTAATGCTTTCGAAAGAAAATGTCAAATCAGCCAACTTTGTAATTTATGCGAAAAAGAAATTGGCATAAAATTAACTAAATCTTTTTTCCACTTCTTACAATATTATTTTCATTAAAGTCTACTTCCATCAAAATAATCAGAAATCTGAAGCGGTTCGGATGCGATATAATTACTCAATAAATTATTTTAATATCAAAAATTAAAAAAAAAAAAAAAAAATTAATCGCGACTTAAAATTACATTGAAAAGCGAAATTGATAATCAAGATAATTAGATGCTGCAAAATTTATTTAATATATTCAAATTTGTTTTTTGCCGCGTATTTTCTTAATTGTCTTTATTAAAACGCGTTCTTTTTTTTTCCTATTCTATTCAACATTTTAACACACACTTAAAAGAATATACAAGGTTTATAAGGAGTAAAAAAAAATCTCTATAAATTAGTAATTTATCGCTAAATTTCCATTTTTGACTGAACATAAATTTCAACATTATTTAAAATGCCGTTCCGAAAAAACTTGATGATATACGCATTAAATTAATTTTGTCAGTCCGTCCATTTTTGATTGCGGGTTAATTAACTTATAATATCCATACCTCAAAAAAAAAAATTGTATTGATGGAAAGCCAGATTTAGATCTAAAGCTGATAATTATTAATAATACGGTAACCTTAAAAACGTAGCTCCTTATATTAAAAAAAAAAAAAAATTTTAATGTAATTTAAAAAAATTGAATTATCCGTGAGTGATCATTAGAATCGACAGGGTCGGATTGAAGATGAGAATCCGCCTAAACTCTGCAGATTGACTAAACGATTTTTTTTTTTTTTTTTTTTTTTTTTTTTTTTTTTTTTTTTGGAAGGAGGGGGAATTGGACTTTAGGTTAGAATTTTGTTTGCTTTTTTTAAATCCCTGGAAATACTGGATGGATATATTTGCTCAAATGTTTGTAAAAAAAATTATACAATAAAAACTTTTTAAGTTAAAAAATGAAATTTTAAGTCCTCCATTGACCAATTAATCGAATGGTGCAATTAATTGTACCACCGGAAACTCTGTATGTTTTTGGACTTTTTTTCTGCTGCCACTTTTTTTTATTGTTTTGATTATTTTTTCGAACACTAAAAATAGGGATGCAAAGTAGATATATACCAAGTATATATACGTATATATATACACGTATTTATATACGTATCTATACCAATCAATATATACCATGATAAATATACCATTTTTACGATTTTTGTGAAAATTGGATTTTAAGCATTTTAGAGCTAATTTATTGCAATTTAGGAGATAAAAAAGGTTAAAATAGCGTATTAAAGCGTCCTTGTCATAATTTTTAAGCAGGGAAAATTTTCTTATCTTGCTTTTCGGTGTTTTTTTCATTTCTTTCTGAAAGGCGCGAAGTTCGAAATCCGCCGCCATTTTTTTGTGACTTGTCGAATAGAAAATTATTTTTTATTAATGAATCCCTTTTATCTATGTCATATCCATACAGGAATCATTGCATTGTCATCTCATAGTATTAAATTAATGCTATTAATTAAAAAATAAGTCATTCTTTAAAAAATAACAATCACCCTGTAAGTATGACAAAAATTCAATGTTTAGCTTAAGGAATATTTTTGTAAACAAATACGTATATATACGGTATATATACGTATATATATACGTATATATATACCGTATATATACCGTATATATACCAAAGATAAAAATACGTATATTTTACATCCCTAAAAAATAATGAAAACGAAAAAAAAGTGGTAGCAGAATAAAAAGGTCCTAAAATGTACAGGATTTCCGGTGGAGACAGAGCATTTGTAATATTTAATTTGCAGTCGTATCTACATTTCCGGATTAATCTGGTAATAGGATTAACACGAGGATATGATTTAACAAGTTATTGGAATATTAAATTTTTTTCTCTGATTCTAGAAACTGTTTTTTTAATTTACAGAACGACAAGAAAATTTTAATTGCATCTAAAACGTTCTATCCTGTCCTCGGATTACTCTGTAAATGGAGACACGACTTTAATTTAAAAACGTAAATTTTAAACTTTTAACGATAGCGTCAAAAAAAAAATGTAAATCCTCGGAGCTTAGTTTATAGGGCTAACGTTATATTATTGGAGACAGGGTTGAATACAGGTTTTCTTCTCGAAGTGGAAAGTTTTCCAAAAATTGCTTGCGATTAATCCGATAGTAGGTTTATAATCCCTGGGATAAAATTAAAGTGTCTACATGAATTCTGGAATTTTTTTTTATTAGGGAAACCCTTTGGACCCGGAACCATAATACAAGCTGAAACTTGTCACAGAAAATTTGTATTACAACTCAAAACCATATTTTATTCTGTATTTGGATTAATCATGTAGGTAATCAAATTAATCCGGAATGGAGACAATGAATTCTATATATTCTGTCCTGTCTCCATTGGTTTATTAATCGAAGGGTACAATTAATTGTACCACCGGAAATGCTGTATATTTTTGGACTTTTTTTCTTCTGCTGCCACTTTTTTTTATTGTTTTGATTATTTTTTCGAACACTAAAAATAATGATCGTGGTAGCAGAAGAAAAAAGTCTAAAAATAGACAGCATTTCCGGTGGTACAATTCATTGCACCCTCGAATTAATTGTCCAATGGAGACAGAGCATTCGTTAAGTAAATACTTCCTTTGCTATTTTTTTTTTTTTTTTTTTTTTCGATTAACAGGAATTCTCGAAAAAAATTACTAGGTCAATTTTGACCAACTTGTTTAATTAACGATTAACTCTTAATCAGTGGTTACACTTACGGAAAATCAACCAATTAAGTCCTTAATACCTGATTGAATTTAGTGGCCGAAACGATCCCTCAGTTATTGGTAGCTAGTAGCTACAAATGAATCTGATGAAACAATTAAAGATATCAGGGCAAAAAAAAAGTTAAAATGAAGCGAATCTGTTTGCATTCCAAAAATGATTCCCTACATTTTTCCTAATCCATTTTTCCTAAAAAAAAAAGATTCCTAGGCTATTCCATTTTTTCTAAAAATTTTGGTTCCTAAAATTTTTTCCTTAATTTTTTTTTTTTTTTTTTTTTTTTTTTTTTTTTTTTCAAAATTTTTGACTTCTAAAATAAAATTTCCTAACATCCCTTTAAGGATTTAATAAATTTAAAAAATTATTCATTTTAGAAAATCTTAATTTAGGAATCAAAAAATTTTAGGAAAATTGAAAATTAGAAAAAAATGATTAGGAAAAAAATTTAAGAGTCAAAATATTTAGGAAAAATGCATTAGGAATATATTTGTTTTTTTGGTAAAAATGTTCGGGAACGTCTAGAATTAATTTTTAAAAAACGATTTTTTTTTTTGAAGCCTTATCAACGATATCTTCATATTCCGTTCAAAAATCATTGTTTTTTTCTTTTGTTACAGGCTGTGGTTGTTGTTGTTGTTGTTGTTACGGAAGGAGCGAACGTAACGAACGCGAAGACTACAGTGGCTTAAATTCACCTTCAGCCGTTTTTTTATAGAGGAGACTTGTGCACCGGGTAATGGGGGAAATTCATGCCCTAAACCCTCAACGGTGGAAGAGCTCGGCCTTGGCACACAAGTCTAGAAACGCTATGTAGTGCTGAAGAGAAGAATTAGAGAAAAATAACGAGGAAAAGCAGAAGAAAACGTGGGAAAAAAGGAAAAAACGGAAATTTTCGGTAGCTACTAAGGAGTCCCGCTGACAGCACTTGGTAGCGGTTTAAACATCAACTGTCTAAAAGAATTGATAGTGGAAATCTTAAAGATAAAAAAAATCTTAAAGATAAATACAGCGCAATTTTTAGTTAATTTTTTCCAACTCTCAGTCCGCGTCTGTTTTATCGGACGTATCCTATACATGATGGGCAAATACAATCAGAGAAAATGTTTTGGCTCTGAAAAAATCAGGGGCGCCGACTTCGTGGGTGCTCCGGGGTTGGAGCACCCATCGGGGAAAATAGTATGGGTGCTCGGCACCCATCGAAATTTTATGATTTAAAAAAAAATCCCTTAAAAAAAAAGGAAAAAATTAATAGCAAAGCCACTGAATTCAGTATGCGGACTGCCGTAAGAAGAAATACCTTCATTTTTTAATTTTTTTTTATTTTTTTTTTTGCTTATACCTTAAAAAAAGTGATAAAGTTTTCATAAAATAAAACAAATCATACAATTAATAAATGTCTTAATTTATTTTCAGTTATCAGTAAGTCTCTTGGGGGGGGGGGGGGGGTAGAGGAGGACAGGAAGACAGAATAGAATTATTTTATGTTGAGCACCCATATTGCATTTTTTAAAAGTCGGCGCCCCTGGAAAAAATCATGTTAGGCATCGTTTTCGCGAAGATAAATCTATTTTTTTGTACTTCATTTCCATTAATTTGCATTGTCTAAATGGGTGCTAGCAAAACTAAACAAAAAATTGGACTTTATTTTCCAAAAAAAAAAAAAATAAAATAAAATAAAAAATAAATAAATAAAAAATTGCGCCGATCAGCTGTCACTACTAATTGATCCGGCGGGTCATTCCGCGCCTGAGAGAACCGATAATTTTGGTTTAGGATTCGGTTTTTTGGCCTATATGGAAAAAAAAAATTGTATCACGCGATATGTGGTCTTAAGGTGTTGACAATCCCGAAATGAATGGCCGTACATGTTTTCACGCCATTAAACTTCCAAGTATTAGATCTTTATGGCAATTCCTTGAATTTATCATAATAATAATTACATTTGTTTTTTCTTTTTGAGTTAATTAAGTTGCCATTTTTATATTTTCGAGACTGACGTAAACTTCCTCTCGGGAGCGAGCAATAACCGTAACTTTTTTTTTTTTTTTTTTCTAAATCCATTTTTATAAATTAAATAGAATCATGTTCATACCAGTTTGAAAAATGATTTTATAAAAACCGCAAAGGTACATGAGTAAACTGAATCATTTTTAAATTAGATAAGGTATCATTTACAGGACCTTGTCCGATGTGATTACGGGGCTTTAATGGGCTTAACCCTAACAAAAAAAAAAAGGAAATTATTTTTTATAATCTTCATTTCGACATCGGCGCATGTTATTTTCTTACCGTCAAATCTTCTGGAGCGGAATTCGACTCCATCCGAGTCTTCTGCCACGTCCATCAGACTTCTGATGGAGAAAATGGATTTGGCCATTCGCCCATTTTTTCCGTCACATCGCGACCTCGGAATACAAAGGTCGCAAATCGACCCCCCCAAAAATTTTAGTTTTTTTCAGAAATGGACTTCTTTTTTAAGGTCTTTCATCTCCTCTTTTCAAATTTTGCCAACTTTGGCCAATTTGGCTAAATTCAGAATAAAAAAGCCCCAAATCAAAATTATTTTAGAAAAAGTCGGAATACAAAGGTCGCAAATCGACTGTTATTTGAATTTTAATGTTGCCAACTGCCACAAAAAAAATACCAAAATAATAATTTTATAATTTGATTAAAACGGGCCATAAATGTAATGTTAGCCTATATTTTTGCTATTATGTTGAATAAATGTTATTGAAAAAAATTTTCGTAATAAAGAAATTAATTACTCATTGAATCTGGTGGCCGATGTATGCCTCGATAGGGGCTTTTATTTTTTTAACGTTGGCGCGCTCATCATTGTTTTTATAAAAACAACACTGTGACATAACCTCAACTGGCGAAAACGACATAATGGCTAGGAGAGCGGATAAAATATTAGGACTTTTGCAAGGTCCAGTTCGAGCGAAAAGGGAATTGTTATTTTGCGAGGATGGCGGAAAAAGTGAAAGGGGTGGGAAAAGTGAATGGTGTAGTAAAAGTGAAAGTTGTCGTTCTTCACCGGCACCTTCCATCGCCTCAATTGACGAACGATTTCTTTGAAAAATTATTTAACCAGATCAGGGTCCTACGACCTTAAAAATGAGGGAATTAAAGTGGCTCCTTTTAAAATCATAAATTATTTTATTTTTATAAAAATTAAAGTATGTTTTGGTAAGAGGGCTCGAACGATCTACCAGAAGAAAAGGCATTACTAGAATGTAAACCCGGTACTTTCTTTTCAGATCTGTGTACATATTATTTCTGCAAAATTCTGAAAACCTTTTACCCATCTGCCCCATAAAGCATGAAGATGTACTAAAAAAGACCTGACATTACCGTATGATTTTTAACGACTTGAACATGCTTAAGTAAAATATTTTATGGACCCTTATTTGAACATGAATTGCGTATTCCAACAAATAATTAAAAATTGCTAAAATTGCTCATAAATGCATCAATCAGCAATGATTTTTATTTTAAGAAAATCACAAAAGGTAACGTTTACCGTCATTTACACGAAAAGCAATTCACACTCAAATCCCGATGCTCGCGCTTTACAGAGTGAAAAGGTCGCAAATCGATGCGTCCTTTGTATTCTGGAAACATCATGAAATAAAATTGGTCCCTCTTTTAGGGACTTTTTCAATAACTTCCGTAAAAATCAATATTTTTTTTTTTAAAAAAAAGCATGTGAAACTAGAACAAATTGTGAAGAGAATGAAGGTGATTCGAGCAGAAAAAAATATTTAGCGAAAGAGGGGCTACAATTTAAACTTTCAAAACGCGCTCCTGAAAAATTTCAAAGTTATCTATTTGCGACCTTTGTATTCCGAGGTCGCGACATGGCACTGGACGTTGTCTTGTCGTCAAATCCATGCCACCGAGATTTTGATGATTAAGACAACCGATCCCTTTATCAAGCATACGTGCTGAAATACTTTATTTTTTTTTATTTTTTTCACTTTGTCACTTTTTCTTTTACAAATCACTTTAACAAGCGTAATCCGATTTATGAATCGCGATCATGTTTTGGTTGGGAAATTAAAAACAATTTTTATTTTTAATTTTTTGTTTCGATTCAACGATTTTCTCAGGGCAGAAGATGGACTGACACTATTCGTTCCCCCTTAAACTGGTGATGATTGAAGATAACAAATGAATTCGACCAATCGTTGTGTAGAGCACGCCCCCTTGTTTACCTGTCCTTCCTTCGACGAAGTTACCTCCTCCAGGCACGCGATCTACAGCTAACTATTATCAACATGGCGTCTGACAAAACGTTCTTTTCAATTATATTATTCATTCATTTAAAAAAAAAAAAAATGTTTTTTTTATGCTATTTTATTGTTAACATTTTTTCAGCCGGTTTCGGTTTAAAAATTATTAATGAAGATTATTTGATGTCAGGAAAGTTTAAGGTCTGAGTAAAACTTTGGAAAAAATAAACTCTTTCGGATCTTTTTCTTTTAAAAGTTTTACTTCAATCTTTTTTAACCTCTAGTGGAAATGAGTTTTCTGACGCAAAGTTATTCCTCCAGGTTTGATGGGTGTCCTTAGCGGTAGTCAATCAAAGCTAACTATTTTCTGAAATGATAATTTCGATTGGCTAAGGGGCATGCAGCGCCCCTGGCGGAATAATTTCGCATCAGAAATTCCCATTTATGTGAATGATCCTTTTTTCTGTTTGTATAAGTTGTTAAATTAAAAAAAGAAATTTAAAAAAACGGAACTTTTGGATGTACTAACTCTTTTTTTTTTTTTTTTCTTTCAGAAAGAAGACCTGAATTCTGTACAAAATCAGTTTCTCAATATTTATGAATGAAAAGGCTCTTTTGTACAAACTCGAATCTTTTTAGTTCAGGCGTTCGATCTGGAAATTGAATCTTATAAGAGACCACTCTCGTCTTCAATTAAAAACGACGAAATTTTAACTGCAAAAAATTTTTTCAGCATCAAAAATTGACTATAAAAAAAAAAAAAAATCTTTTATTAGGCATTTTATAATCACAAGATCAAACTCTGGTTTGTCGGTTGAGAAAAAAAAATTGAAAATCTATTACATATACATGTATATTTTTCTTCACTAAGGTGCTGGAAAGTCCCATTTATTATATTTGTAGGAAAATTGTTATAGATTAAATCGCTAAAAAATATTTCTGAGAGAAAATCTCGAGAATTTCTCATAAAATTATTTGTTCGAAATATACATTAATTATTATAGTCTAATTATTTTTATAGTATTCAGTATTTATAAATATTATTTAATATTTATTCTAAGTATTTTTTTTTTTTTAGTCTTCAGTAGTTATGATTTGGGCTCACCACGACACTTCCGTCCCACGACGCCACTTTCTCCATGTAAAATCCCTATCCCGCCTGGCGCCGGACAAAAATTTCGCAATATGGTGCAACTACACGTTCCCACGCGCGCTTATCTTTTTCGCACGTTTTCACGCTCCGTGAGAGCCACGCTTTTTTTGCAACCTTGATTTTCGCAAATGCATCATATTGCCACGCTTATCTTTTTGCTACCTTGATTTTCGCAAATGCATCTCGCTTTTGCTTTAATTAACATAATAAACTAGGTAACCTTCCGAGTGCATTCCCATCGCTTCAACGATGTTTAATTGTTTATATTAGGTAATGCAACCGCCGTGGCAAAATGCATTTCCGAGCATTTCGATCGACTGCAAACTAATTAATTCAACATTTTTGTTTTTAACGGTGTTAGGATGAGAATTTTTTTTACTTGTTTATAGAAATAATATATTTAACTGACATACAAAAATATTTATCGTTTCTCACACATTTACTTTCAACAAAAATAAAATTAACATAATAAACTACCTTGACTTTCCTCTTTAATTAAATCATCATTTTAACGAAAAAAAATTAAATAATTATAATATATTTAACCAGGAAAATGCATTTTCCTAGCGAATGAAAATATTTCTCAAAGGTTGGGAGCTATTTTAAAGAAAGTATGCATAATCACCTCCATCAACAGTATTTGATTTTACTTTTAGGTTAAGATACTTTTTTTTGAATAAATAAATCCCATTCCCCTCGAAGGAAGATTTAATACAATTTGAAGTTTACCGTGTTAATGAAAGTGATTCGTGAAAATGCATTCGATTGGAAATGTGCAATTTCAAATTTCCGAAGAAACTCAAATCGTTGTCGGTCTTGTGCGAATTCAATCTTTTTTTTTTGAACCGTTTGTCGTTATTTGCGGGGCTGACGAGCGAATAGCTTTGAATGAACAAGAATGGTATCAACTGTGTGACCAACGCTCAAACATTCGAAAATTTTTTAATGAGAGGTTTTTTGATGAGCTCACGCCTCTCACACATCACCATCTTATTAAGAATATTTATTTGAAGGAAATATACATTAAGGAAAAAAAAGGACACGGTCTTCGAGTGATCTTGAATGAAAAAATATTAACGCTTGATGTTGTACAGACATTGTATAGTATATATTAAAATGGTTTACAAAAAACTAAAAAAGACGTTAAAGATATTATTTCGACTTTAATTGAACAAAGTGTAAAAAAATTAAATGACATTCGTGTAAAAAAACCAGATTTTTTTTTGTGCAAAAAATTATGAGGTGTTGTTTACCGTCTAGTAATTAATAGTTGAAGAGATTCTTGTAATTTTTCTAAAGATTTATATTGTTGTATTTTAAAAAAATTATTAACAAAATAAATTAATTGCAATCACTATCAGATAACTTCCTTTTTTTTCTTCTGTTTTTTACTCAAAATATCCATCAATTCGAAGTAAACAGTTTCCGAATTTATCCTTGCACAGTTAAGAGCGTGTGGGAAGGTGCAACTATCACCATCTTCGATTTCTTTAAATTTTAGATGTGGGAGAGAACTTTCGATATCTATTACTTCTCTTCCTAAAATCCTTCGAGGAAAGCTTTTTTCTCTTTCCCATAAACCACGATTGCATCGGAGTGATTACAATTTGTAAGCAATATGTTTGGCAAATGCGATTGGGGAAGATATTCTCGTGCCTCGTAGGTCACATAGTTGTATCTTGAACGCCAGATGGAGCATGGATTAAATCCTTTGTAAAATTTGAAATCCGCTGGTTTTTGAAAAAAGTAAGATGCACGAACTCCAAACCCGCAGATGGCTAATTCTTTTACAAACTCTTTATCGGTACCTGTTTGGTAACCAAAATAATCAACAACTAAAATATTTTTCTTGTTTTTTAACGCATCCATAATTTAAGAAAAATTTTATGCTGCTCAGACGAATGATACTTAGCGAATGATATTTGGAAATGTGGTGAAAATATTTAACTATGCAAATCGTTTTAAAACTCCCGACGATTCTACTTTTCAGATTAAAAAGTAAACGGAAATGCATTTCCAAGGCTGTTTTTAAACCGCATCATTGTTTTAATGTTCCTCGACCGACTTTTTCTCAAAGATGCAATCTGAGTTAATTTAATATTAACCAAGATATATCTTTTAAATTTGCAAATATAAACACATTGCAATTCGATTTAAAAGTTTTAAAGTGAGGTGTTCAAATGGTTGAATCTGGAAGTATTACTGTTACCTGAAGTTGCTTTTTTAAATTTTATATTACATCATCTATAATTATTCACTTAAAAATGCATCTAAACAATTGAAGGGTAATCATTAGAGCGCTACATTGTAACAATTTTATAATAACAATGCAGTTTTCTTTTTTTTTGCGCAAGGAAAGATATAAAAATCAGACAAACTCGGAAAAATTTATCAGTCAACTTTCATAAAGTTTGCTACTTTTTTCCAAGTTGAAAAACATTTAACGTAAGTATTTTTTAAAATTAATTTTGATAAGTGTTTGATGTGAATTTTTTTCCTAAGAATGTCGTATCATTTGAATCCAGTTCCGTCGACCTCCAAAACACATACTTTTTCTGCTGAACCTTTAGACAACCGAATAAAGCAAATTAACGAAGGAAGAAATCGGAGGACATTCAACATCAGCGATTTACAACCAGGCCTTCAATACGTTGTTCATTCGATTGAACGAGTTGAAAGTAAGAATAAGGACTGGGGCAATTGTCTTCGATTAACATTCCTCGACGAATTTGGTGAGTTTTTTGTTTACCTACCGAAAGAATATAACGAAGGATTTTTAGAGGAAGATTTGTGTGCTGTGAATGAGGGGAAGATTCTTCTTGGTTTAACTTACAATAGAACCGAAGGGCGGTACAATAAAAGATTTTTTACTCTCGATGTAATTGAACCGACACCGCAACAACAACAACAACAACAACAATCAAACTTGTACGATATTATAAACACAGCAATTCCCCAAAACACCACCACAGCAAACTTTTTTACAAATTTACATCAAACTCAACCTCCTCAGGCAAAACGAAAAAAGGTTAAAACAAATTTAAATAATGTATAGAAATCATCGGTGTAATATATGCGGTATTTTATTTTCGAGAGCTTTTAATTTAAACCAACATTTATATCAAGATCACGGTATTGTTACAGGAGAAGGCGCGAAAAAAATTAGTTCTTTAAATGGCTATTTTTCCACTCTTGAAATAACACCCGATAATTCGGAAAAGTGTGATTTAAAAATTTTTTTTGCTAAAAAATTTGATGCAATTGTTTCATACATCGGCGAATATTTGCCCAGGAAATGGAACGTATCTTTATCTGTTTTATTTTACAAGTATATTAAGGGGGATGAGATAATTTCAAAGGAAGTATTTTTTAACTCCCAGATGTATAGTACATACACTAAAGCTGAGGTTGAAGAAGAATGTCTAGAACTTTCAGAATTTTTTGAGGAATGTGTAGACTCCTTCGTCAACCTCGGATCGGGTTGGTTATTGGTAACATAAATAAATGTTGGATTAAATTATGTAAATATCAACCATTTGGTGCCAGATCTTACATTCCAACACCCTTAAAAATATCCAACTCTAAATACAAAATTTTAAATATTAGAAATAAAGACAATTTTTGTTTTAAATATTGCATTTTAGCTAGTTTACACCCGGTGAAAATTCGCCCTGAGAGACCTCAAAAGTATAAAGATTGGTTTGACGAATTAAATTTTAAGGGGATTGATTTTCCAGTGACAATATCTGATATCGCAAAATTTGAAAAATTAAACAACATTTCGGTTAATGTTTATGGCTACGAAAAAGTTTTGTTTCCCATTAGAGTAACAAAATTAGATTGCCCTCATCACGTTGACCTTTTATTATTAAAAGACACACAAGATGTGGAAAAAACACATTACTGTTTACTTAAAGATTTAAATGCGTTAAATTTTAAATTTTCCAAACACCACGGAAAAAAATATTCTTGTAGGCTTTGTCTTCAAACATTTTCCTCTGAAAGAGTTTTGGAAAAACATAAAAAAAATTGTAATAAACCACAAAGAGTCACAATGCCGAATTTCAACGAAAAAGCTCAATTTAGCGGGATTAAATATATGGTTGAAGTTCCGTTTTTATATTTTTGATTTCGAAAGTCTAATTTTACCTTTTGACCCCGAAACAGGCAAGTCAGATCACATTCCGTGTGCATATTGTTTTATCATAATAACAGGGAAGGGGGAATTGTTTGAAATTGAGGGTCAAAGAATTTTTAGTTATAGAGGGGAAAATGTAGTTGAACATTTTTTACAACAAATATTAAAAGTCGAGGCGGTGTTAAGCCCTTTATTAAATTATCATAAAGAATTAAACATGACCGAGGAAGATGAACGCTCTTTTCAAAAAGCCGAATTTTGCGTTCTTTGTAAAGGGCTTTTTGATTATGAATCTGAAGATATTAATGATAAAAAGGTGAGGGGACACAATCATGTGACAGGTAAATATCATGGAGCGTTTCATTCGGATTGCAATTTAGCTTACAGAGCGGTAGATTTTATTCCAATTATTGGTCATAATATAAAAAACTATGATACACATCTTATAATGCAAGAACTAGGAAAAATTAAAGATAAAAAATTGAAGTGCATAGCCCAGAATTTTCAAAGGTACATAACATTTTCAATTGGTAATTTGAGATTTTTAGATTCTTTTCAATTTTTACCGTCTTCCCTGGATAAGTTGGTGCAAAACTTGGTTAAATCTAATTGGAATTTTCCTATATTGTCGGCCTTAGAACGAGACCCTGTTAAAAGGCAGCTTTTTTACAGAAAGCAGTGTTTCCCGTATGAGTATGTAGATTCAGTTTCTAAATTTGAGGAAACCAGTTTGCCACCGATAGAACAATTTTATAGTCGTTTAACCCAGGAAGGTGTTTCCCAAGAGGATTATGATCATGCAAAATTAGTTTGGGAAACATATAATTTAAAAAATTTTGGGCAGTTTTTAGAATTATATGTAATAACAGATACAGTACTTTTAGCAGAGGTAATGTTGTGTCATAGACGCAATTGTTTGACATATTTTGGTTTAGATCCACTACATTTCGTATCAACCCCCGGTTTCACATATCAAGCGTTTTTAAAGTTTTCTATGGTTCAAATTGATTTGTTGACGGACATAGACCAATATTTATTCATTCAAAAAGGTATGAGAGGTGGTATAGCCACTGTATGTAATAAAAGATTTGCTAGAGCCAATGACCCTAGAATTCCGAAATTGTTTAACCCCAACGAGCCCCCGTCTTCTATTCTTGCCCTTGATAAGGTCAACCTTTACGGTCGTGCAATGATGGAACCTCACGCTTTAAAACATTTTCGATTTTTAAGCGATGAAGAAGTGAAAAATTTTGATGTGCTATCTATTCCCTGTGACAGTAAAAAAGGCTATATACTTAGCGTTGATTTAGAATACCCAGATTATTTACACGACGATCATAATATGTATCCGCTGGCATGTGAAAGTAAAAATATAACATTTGATATGCTCTCTGATTACTCTAAAAATATATTAGAAAAATTCGATTTGAAGGCGTTAAAAAAAAATTATAAATTATTGCCAAATTTGTATGAAAAAAAAGATTACGTTTGTCATTATCGCAATTTACAGTTTTATTTAAAAAAGGGTTTGAAACTTGTAAGAATAAATCAAATTTTAGAGTTTACACAGTCGAGATATATTGCCCCCTACGTTACTTTTAATACAGAACGAAGAAGGAACGCCGTTTCAGAGTGTGAAAGGGACCTATTTAAATACAATGTTAATAGTTTATTCGGTAAATTTTGCGAGAAACTAGACAATAGAGTTAAGATTGATTTGGTTACTACCGAAAAAAAAGCTCGAAGGCTGGTGACCTCGCCGGCTTTCAAAGACTTTAAAATTTATAATGAAGAGTTTGTGGCTACCCAATCATTCTTAACTAACTTAAAATATGATAGACCCTGTGTCATTGGATTTACCATATTAGAACTAAGCAAATTATTTATGTACGAATTCTTTTATGATTATTTACTTCCAAAATTTAAAAATCGATTAAATCTGCTTTTAACAGATACAGATTCTTTTATCGTTCACATTCAAAGTCCTAATATTTTGAAAGAACTTCAACCTGATATTGGTGAACATTTTGACACTTCAAATTTTCCGAAAGATCACTTTATGTATGATGAATGTAATAAGGGAGTTGTAGGCAAGATGAAGATTGAATTTCCCACCGATGAAATATTAGAATGTGTTGCACTCAGAGCGAAAATTATTCTCTTAAATTGCATCGGATAATGAAAAAAAGTAGCTAAAGGATGTGTAAGATCCACTATTAAACATCATTTGACATGAGAAATATAAGAAACTTTATTTAATAAAACAATAAGAAAAGAAGTATGAACAGAATAGGATCAAAAAATCATGTAGTTTCTACTTTTAGCGAGGAAAAATTTGTTTAAGCCTTATGATGATAAAAGATACTACCTTGGAGAATTGGTATTGACAGTTTAGCTCACGGTCATAAAGATATAAAAAAATTTGAAAATAAAATACCGCAAAATGATAGTAGTAGTGATGATGAAGTATTTGATACTTTAATTAAGAAAATATATTTTAATTTTAGGTTAAATTATGAAAAAATGATTTTTGGTGTGGGTATTAATTAAGAAAAATGTATTGTATTTAATTTTAAGTGATAGATTTAAGGTGATGGGTTTAAATAAGAAAAATTATTTAATAGTTTAATTAAAAAAATGATTTTTGTGGGGGTATTAATTAAGAAAAATGTATTGTATTTAATTTTAAGTGATAGATTTAAGGTGATGGTTTAAATAAGAATAGGTAATTTAATATAATGTTTTATGTTTAAGGTGGTGGGTTTTATAAGAGAATAATGTTTTTAAATTTTATTTAATATAATGTTTTATTAATGTAAACAATTTTTATTTTGAAGACTCGAAGTATACCTTTCCTTTGTCCACAACAGATAGGAAGATTCGATTGATCGTATTAGGTGCTATTATTAAAATAATTGTTAATTCTTTAATCCAATTCATAAAGCATAATTTAATAAATGGGGAGGAAGATACGATGGTTAGTACCAAACATTAAGGAAGCCATCTAACAGTCGGTCTGTCTTTACTGTCTGTCTGTCTTTACTGTCTGTCTGTCTTTAGTGTCTGTCTGTCTGTACTGTCTGTCTCTCTGGGGTATTAATTATGCTCATAATTCTGCTCAGGGGGCTTGTCGAGAATGGTTATCTGATTCGTATGACCTATATTTTATTCGTCATATGTGAAGAAGAATGTTAAAACTAAAGAGTAATTTTTAAAATTTATTTTAATATATACATTATATTTCAGAATAATCGCAAGACAGTAAAGGTATCAAACGATATTTTAGGTTTTTCACTATGTCTCTTTCTATATGTTCCTTGTGCTGATAAATTTTATTGAATTCTCGCGATAATAAAGTGATATACGGTGGGTTGCCATAACCATCGTCTTCATCAAATCTTCTGATGCAATTAATAAAGCGAAGATGTCCTGAGAGTATTTCCACTTTAAAGAATCCTCCTCCGAATCCACAGCAGCTTCTCGTCATAATCGTAGTTATTTTCATCCACCACATCTTCTTCTTCAATTTTTGTTCCTCTCATATATTCACCATATAATTGTGTTGATACCATTTGAATCTTTTCTTTTTTCCATTAGCTCTGAAAATAATTTATCTCTTTTCCTCTCCCCATGCTCCTTAATTTTTTTCTCAGGATAAAAGCTCTTGTTTGACCAAGTCAATGCTGCTTTTGTATTTTTGCACATTTTTTTCTCGTATTGCATCATTTTGAAGTTTTAAAATGCGTGTGATAAGCTCGAATTCTTGCATAAGTTTTGTCCACTCGATACGGTTAAAATAATCTCGCTGTTTTCAATTTGCAAAACAATTATAACCTCGCCTGCGCGAAACTCCACATTGAGAGTAAATTCGACCCGATGTTGTAAATACGTGTTTCCATTTCTGTCTGTCTCTGTGCTTTTAATCAAATGATTTGAATAATTTGATTTTTTAAAATTTAATTTGCATTTATATGCTCTATAAAGAATGTATTAGGAGAGGAAGATTCGATTGGTCATATCAGGCGCTATTATTAAACAATAGATTGTTATCTCTTGAAGAAGAGAAAAAGTTTGCTACATTTCAATGCATAATTTCATGATAAATATTATGCAGTTATTTTATAGATATGGGAGATAAAATAAAAGATGTTACATTGTCACACTTCAAATTAAAGAATTATCATGCGTATGGGAGTGTATTATATAACCTAGAATTAATGAAAATGCATATGTAATACCTTCCACCATATTTTCTATACGGACCGGTGATCAGGCTATTTTTCACAAGGTCTATCTCGCGTAGCTTTTTCAGTTTTCGTTTAGTCTTTCATACAATAAATCGTTTTCAAAAATATGGAACCTATTGGTGAAAATTGTAAAAGGTGCAAAGTCTATACAATCCGCGAAAAAAATTGGGTTTATAACATTCCATTTGCTAAAAGACGAGAAAATTGGAATGGAAATCTTCTTTTTTGTGAAGAAGGCGGGTGTAACAAGCTAATTGAGAAAGGAGGAACGATCGAAAGTGCGCTTGCTGCCTTAAAAAAATATCGAAAATCAGATCAACAACTTTTCCTCATTATCGATGCTTTTTTGTTGTACCACCCTTTATGTGATGATAATAAGCAAAAATATGTTAAGTCGATTTATGTAAAGGATGTTTTTTCTAAGCTGAAACACCCCAATATTTATTTCAAAGCATTAATAAAGCGAATAATTAATTTTGAACATCCTTGTGAATGTGTTACATTTGATAGAAGAAATCAGGCGAAGGTTGAACATCGAATACGAATTTATTCGCAGAGTAAAATTCCAACTTTGGAGGAGATTTCCTACAGAACGATTCATCATGATCCAAAAATTGTGTTGAAAGAAGAAATGCGACCGAAACGTTTTTGGAAAAGGATGGAAGGGCAATATGAGTTTTTTCGAAAAAAAAATGAAGACGAAAATAAATCAATAAGGGGTTATGGTTATGGTTGTTTCTATAAGGGTTTCTTATCTTCTAACTCTAGCAGCGATAGTGATTGTGATAATAATGTTTATGATGAGATGGTTCGCCAACTTAAAAATTGTATCTCCAAAAACCTGGATAAATCAGACAGTGAATCTGAGGAATTTACCGATTCGGAAGATGAAAGAATTTTTAAAAAAGAATTTGAAAAAATTTGTGGTTTTTGTTATAATGTTTAAATTTTAATTTAATGATCTCTCTGTGTAAAAACTTTTCTTGTCTTATTCATAATATTTAGCAATCCCTGTTTCGTGATAGTGTGATGTGCATAAAAAAAAGAGCAATTGCATTCATATGCCCTATAAAGAATGTATTAGGAGAGGAAGATTCGATTGGTGGGATTACTTAGATATTATAATCATTATTTTTTTTTTTTTTTTTGTTAAAATGATGATTTAATTAAAGCAAAAGTCAAGGTGGTTACCCGGTTTAATATGTTAATTTTTTCGTTGAAAGCAAAAGTGATGGTGGTTGCATTGCTGGGAATGTTGATTCATTTATTCAAGATCGTTGATTGGTTTATTATGTATTTTTGAATTAAATCATGTTTTCTTTTGGTGAAAATTTGTTTGAAAATATAAAAATTTTACCTCCGGAAATTAAAATGATTTTGTTAGATAAGTTATATGTTATGATAAGGCCCGGGCGATGTTCTTAGAATTAATATTTTTTAGATCTTCCTCGCTTATTGAGGAATTTCTTAAAGAAAATAAAAGTAAACTAAAATTTTTTGATTTACCTTTCAATTTTGAAGTACTAAGAGCGCCGGAAAAACTAGCAACTTATTGTTGCCATGAAATGGAACAAATTAAATACATGTATGATATGTGCAGGAGAATTAGACGGGAAAATGGTAGGTATCTTAATGAAAAAGAATTGGAGAAAAGAGAAAAACTAGAACTAAATCCGTGGGAGCCAATTTTACTTTTATTCGGAAACGAAAATCAATTATGGAGAATAGGATATAAGTGAGTGTCTCTTTTGAAAGGGAAATGGGTATTTCTATCGTTAATAAATTGTTTCTTTTTAATTAGCCATCAAAACTCTGCACAAATTTGGAGAAAAAGATAGATGTGCCTTCAAAGTGATTTGGATTTTTGTAAACTAATCAAAGCAATTTCATTTTTGTAAGCTAATTAAAATATAAATTATTTTTATAAACAATTAGAGTGTTATATTTTTTATATCCATTTACGCTATTGGAAAATCATGCATCTTAATCTAGTAGAAAAATCAAACGCTGTTGATTGCAGTCTTTAAAATAGTATGTGTTTGGAAGATGCGACGCTCCCGACATTTGAGAAATATTATTTTTTTATTCCCTAGGAAAATGCATTTAGCGTTGTCAAGGTTGCTGTGATTTGGATATGCTAGTTAAATATATTTATAAACAATTAATTTTTTCATATCCTCAAACCAATGAAAGTGACGATTTATTTATTGTTTTTTTTAAAGACCTTTTTTCATTGTCCACCAACGGATAAAACCAAGTAGGAATATTCGATTGATCATATTAGTTGGTATTATTGAGCAATAGATTATTGTTAAATCATAGGGCATATATTTTAATAAATTTAAAAACCAAATTCCCAGATTTTTTGTGTCATCGAAAAAGTATTAAAAAGGAAATAGTGTAAATCAAAGAGATTGAATAAATAAAATGATTTAACATAAAAGAGTCGAATATTTGGAGAAACGATAAATATTTTGTAAGCTAGTTAAATATATTATTTCTATTAACAAGTAAAAATTATTGCACCTTGGTGATATTATTCAAAGCGACAAATGACAGTAGAAAAAATCTCATAGGGCAATTAGTTTCTTTAAAGCAACCTGTGTTTGGAATCGAGCGCTATTAATTCACTCGGAAATGCGTTTACTGTAATGGTTGCATTACCTAGTTTAATATATTATTTCATTGTTGTGTTAATTTTTTCATATTTGTTAAAAGCAAAAGTGATGATATAATTAAGATTCTTGGAAATGCATTACCTAGTTTAATATAAACAATTAAACATCGTTGAAGCGATGGGAATGCACTCGGAAGGTTACCTAGTTTATTATGTTAATTAAAGCAAAAGATGCATTTGCGAAAATCAAGGTAGCAAAAAAGATATGCGTGGCGCTCACGGGGCGTGACAACGAGATGCATTTGCGAAAATCAAGGTAGGTGCTCACGGGGCGTGACAACGTGCGAAAAAGATAAGCGCGCGTGGGAACGTGTAGTTGCACCATATTGCGAAATTTTTGTCCGGCGCCTGGCGGGATAGGGATTTTACATGGAGAAAGTGGCGTCGTGGGTCGGAAGTGTCGTGGTGAGCCCAAATCATAACTACTGTCTTCAATTGGGACAAACAAATACTTTGTTTGCCACTTGATATAAGTGAAAGGGGTGCTGTTGAATTTAGTAAAAGTAGCACATTTCTTCAGCAGCAAAATCAGAATAGGTTTTTTTTGTCAAAAATAGCATTGCTTTTGTATTAGGTGCGTTTGAAGGCAACGGAAATAGACCAAAAAAGTGGCTACGTCACATCCGCCTTCCCCTCCGCGCCATATTGGTTGTTTACACCGGGTTTTTTGGGGTTTTTTAAAAACGAAAATCACTCAAAAAATTATCTTAATCATTTTAAATAGTTACATCAATTTTTTTTACTCTAAATTAAATTTTATAATTCTCATAAATTACTTTGTTAAAACTGCTATTGAATATTATTAGGCCTTTTCTGTCTAAGTGTTTTATTTGCAGATGAAACTTTTTTTTTTTTTTTGTAACATGGTTAGGTTATGTTTAATTTTATATTAATATTATTTTGCAGGGAATGCAACTGACTTCAAATGTTTTACTGTTAGGCGATGAATTGAAAATAAAAAAATTTCTATTGTTTTCTTTAGGAAAGAAAAAGGTTTTTTTTTTGTCATTATTAATATACAAGTACATTTTTCTTTTATTACTGCAGCAGACTGGTTCGACTGGCTGTTGATTTTCAAATATAATAACATAATAAAATCTCCTAAAAAGAGAGAGAAATAAATTGATTTAGTACGGTGTGTAGGTTAACAATTTAAAGTCATGTGAGGGTGGGAAAAATGCATAATGAAAATGAAATGCTGAATTTGTCGAGATGTAGTAAAATTTTTTTTTTTTTTAAATCACAGTCGAAAAGATAAAGTTCCAAGATGCTAGGGCATTATTTCCCCTTAGCATTGGAAAAATAATCTGCAAATAAATTTTTTATTATTTCCATAGAGATTGCCTTCCTTGTAGCCATTTACTGCCTACAAATAAACAAGTAAACAATCAAAATGATTGCTATCATACTTTCTACCAGCTACTCATAGCAACAAGTTAATTGTAAAATAATTCATCACTTAGACGAACCTTATTAATAATAATAATAGCTAAGACGACAGTATAACCTCATTCTTCCTCATCATCACCAAATGACGAATTATAAATTAAATACGTTTAACACTTCGAAATAGAAGCCAATATATATTTCCAGTTTCTTATAGTAGCGAGTTAACTATAAATAATTGCAAGTTTTCTATTATTTCTTCCGTAAAAATCAAATAATAATGAAATGCAATATCGTTCTAAATGCACTATGGGAACCAAGGGAACCACGTTTAAATTCGCGGTGTAAACAGCCAATATGGCGTCGAGGGGAAGGCGGATGTGACGACACACTTTTTTGGTCTATGTGTAAAGAACACCATCTTCTGCAGTTTTTTTTTTTTTTTACTCTCTAAGCTGTTATATGTCTATGGTTTAAGTTAAGTTGGCTAGACTGTATCGAGAGCTCGTTCATTATAATAAATAAAGCTAGTTAAAAGACATCACACGTTTATTTATTTCTTTCATCATATTAACATGATATAACATGGCGCAGTCGCGGAAATATTATAGAGAAAGGACTTAAGAACGCTTAAATTAAAGTAAAAATGTGAAAACGGTGATAGATTGTATAAATATCGAAAAAAAAAAAAAAGGGTGACGCAACATCATGGCTCAGGTGATGCAATTTCATCTACCGGCACCCTTGGATTTAACGTCGGCGAACCTTGCAAATAATTGGAAACGATTTAAACAACACTTGAATATTTATATGAAAGCTACGGAATTGGACACAAAAACAGATGCTAGAAAAATTGCGGTTTTGTTGAACATAATTGGCGAGGATGCTGTGAAGATATACAACACCTTTGGCCTAGATGATCCAGCAACCACATATGATGATGTTTTAAAGAAATTTGGGGAGTATTGTGAGCCAAAGAAAAACACTTTGCATGCTAGGTATGTGTTTCTAGAAAGAAATCAAAAAGAAGATGAACCTTTTGAAAAGTTTTTAACGGATGTGAAAGAATTAGTGAATATGTAATTTTCAAAATGAGAATGAGGCTCTCAGGGACAAATTAGTGTTCGGTACAGCAGACAAGGAAACCCAAAAGAGCTGATTAAGAAGGAGATCCTGAATTAAAAGACGTTATTGAATTGTTGAGATTTGCAGAAGTAAATAGGAATCATTTAACTGAGATGAACAAAAACGGTGACAAGGAAGAAAAAAAAGTACAAGAGAAAGCATTGGAGAATGATTCATAAAATTACAAGAAAACCTACAAACCACAATTCAACAAAACAGGAAAGCCTAAAAAAAGTCATGACAACAGGAAGCCAGATGAAAAATGTACAAGATGTGGATATCCGAAGCATGAGGACAGGAATAATGCCCAGCATTAGGAGAAACTTGTGCAAAATGTCAAAAGAAGGATCACTACGCTAGACAATGTTTTTCAGACATAAGTAAACCGGATCCAAGACCGTATAAAAAAAAGCAACCGGATAACCAACAAGGAAATCAGGATAGGAGACCCAGAGAGTCGCCCACAAAACTTCCAGAAGTCAAATTTTCAACAGTTCGACATTCAACACAACACGCCCACCTGAATTACAACAAATGGAAATGGATTGGCTTTAGCTGCTGAGGAGTATTATTGTGCATCAGTCAACAGGGTTGGTCATTATGGTGTAAACAATTTCATGGATCCCTCACCAGCATGGTATGAAATATTGTACTCGAAGACAAATTAGACATTAATTCAAGCTAGATCCAGGGGCGGATGTAAGTACATTACCAGTTAGATATTTTGAAAATTAAAAAAGAATGTCCTGAATTAAGCAAAACCTATCCAACATTGTCAACCTTAAGGGTTGGAACGGTTCAAAAACAGAGGTGCTAGGATCATTTTTCTTAATGTTAAGATAGGAAATCAGAAAAAAAAAGAGCCTTTCTTTATAGCCGGTGGCGATGAAGCCATTCCCTTGTTTAGTAGAGATGCTTGTATGAGATTTGGTTTAGTCCAAAGAATTCCAGTTCATGAAATAAATGACAATGAATTGAGTGATAGTGAAAAAGAAAAAAAGAAACTTATTAATGAGAATATTGATTTATTTACTGGTATAGGTAAATTTAAAAATCCATACAAGATTAAATTGAAAGAAAATCATAATCCCATTAGCTTGCCTCCTAGGAGATTACCATTTGCTGTTAAACCAAAAGTAAAAGATGAACTGGTTAGATTAAGAAAATTAGGTATTATAGAAGAAGTATGAAGCATCGGAATGGGTTAATCGTTTAGTGGCAGTTGAAAAGCCCGACGGGTATATTAGAATTTGTATTGATCCCCATTATTTAAATGAGGGATTGTTAAAGAATATTTTGTAATCCCATCCCCGGACGAGTTAAAAGCCAAAATTAAAGGTGCTAAATACTTTGCCAAACTGGATTTGAGCAACTCGTTCTGGCATGTGGAACTGGACGAAAATAGCTCCAAATATTGTACCTTTTCGAGCGAATTCGGAACATTTCGATTTAAAAGATTGCCCTTTGGATTGAATATAAGCTCGGAAGTTTTCCAGAAATACTTGATGAAATTTTTGGACATTTGCTAGGAGTGTTTATTTATGTCGATGATTTATTAATCTTTGCAGACACAAAGAAGAGCTAGATAGACGTTTAAAAGAGTTTTTGATATAGCTAGACAAAATGGAGTTAAATTTAATGAAAAGAAATTTCAATATATGCCTTCCAAAGTAGAATATTTAGGACATATTTTAGGTGAAGGAACAATTGGTCTAGATGTTGAAGCAGTAAAAGCTGTTCTTGAATACAGAACCCCTCTAATAAAGATGAATAAGAATTTTTTAGGATTCGTTAATAGTTTTCGGGAATATATCCCAAAATCGCTGAAATTACTTCACCGTTACGCATGCTACTAAAGCATGATGTATTTTTAGTTGGCAAAAAGCACAGATTGATGCTTTTGAAAAGTTAAAAACGCTTGTGTCAAGTAAACCCGTTTTGCATACTTATGACATAGATAAGCCGTTAACAATACAAACGGACGCGTCTCAAAATGGAATAGGATGTGTCTTACTACAAGATGGTAAGCCGATATCATACGCGTCCAGGGCATTAACTGTAAACGAGCAGAATTTTGGCCAGATCGAAAAAGAATTCCTTGCGATTTTGTTTGCTTGTAAAAGATACCATCAATTCATTTATGGAAGACACACCATAGTTCAAACTGATCATTTGCCTTTGCTCTCAATAATGAAAAAAAAATCTCGAAGATTCCTTCAACTCGTTTACAAAGAATTAAATTAAAGTTAGGTATTATGACATAGAATTACAGTTTGTACCAGGTGCTAAAATGCACATTGCAGATGCTTTAATAGATCTTGTAGTACTCCTAGTTAGTTACGAACCCATTGATCCTGAATTACAAGACATGGTGCATTCGTTGAATATTTCAAATGAAGTAGAAAATAAATTAAAGGAAGCCACTAAAGCTGACAGTACTTCAAATTTATTAAAATATTATTTTAAAAATGGTTGGCCACATTATGATCAGCTATCAACGAATTAAAAAAATATTATCAGATAAGGTATGAGATTTATGAAGAAATGATTTATTATTTTTGGGAGATAGATTAATTGTTCCAAAAGTATGCAGAAGGAAATTTTAGGTAAATTACATGATTCGCATTTTGGGGTAACCAAAACCCAAGCTAGAGCTAGACAACTGTTTTATTGGACAGGAATTAATGAAGAAATTGTACAGTATATAAAAAACTGCACAGTGTGCTCGGAATTGCTCGTAATAATGTTAAGGAACCAATGCTCTTGCGGGAACAACCCAAAAGACCATTTCAATATGTAGCTTGTGATATTTTAGAAGAAGATAGAAAAAATTATTTAGTGCTAGTTGATTATTATACAAAATGGATTGAATTGCATCCCATTAAAACAAAGGAAGTAAAGTCAATCATTCCTGCTTGAAACAAATATTTAGTAACTTTGGGGTTCCAAATAAACTTTATGCAGATAATAATCCTTTTAATTCTAAAGAAATGAAACAATTTAGTGTAGACTGGAATTTTGAGTGTGTTTATTCTGACCCGCACCATCACCAAAGTAATGGTCTCGCGGAAAAAGCAGTCGGAATTGTAAACTGATTTAAAGAAGAGTAAAAAATTGAATACTGATTATTTCAAAATGTTGCTAGAATTTAGAAACACTCCGGTAGCAGGTACTAATTATACTCCTACTCAGTTAATGATGAGCAGATTATGTCGTACAGATCTGCCGATAAAAGACAGGCAATTAAAACCTTCAGTTGTAAAGAATTTTAAGAAAACGCTAGATCAAAATGCTAACAGGGCTAAGTATTATTATGATAAAGGCTCGAAAGTTTATTCACACAAGTATAAAGTTGGAAACATGGTGTATTACAAAACAGATCTTAAAAAAGCTTGGCGAAAAGGTCGTATAGAAGGTTTCGGTCCCGGTCCAAGGACGATCCGATTACTTAGTGACAAAGGTCACTTAATAAAAAGAAACAGAGTATTTATAGCTCCTTGTCCAGTAACGATCAAAGAAAAATCTAATCCTGTTAAAGTTTGTGAAAAGAAAGAAACCGAAAACAAAACTTGTAACAAAATAATAAGTATTTTTGTCGAAAACGATAATAGTCAAAATGTCAATGCTCGTTCAGTAAGTAGTCAAAATGTCAGTGCTAGTTCAGTAAATAGTCAAAATGTCGATGCTAGTTCAGTAAATAGCCAAAATCTCGATGCTAGTTCAGAAAAAGTCAAGTGATGATATAACGATGCTAGTTACCAAGATGATGAAAATCTAGATAGTGACGACGAAGGTAGTCAAAACAACAATTTAGATAGCGATGACGAAGAAAGTCAGGACGAAACTACATAAATAATAATTTGTTAAATGCGACATTATTAGATCACAATTATTATTCATGTCTAAATATCGTAGGTAACGACGAGCGAATCCATTCAACTCCAATTTCGGAGATAGAAAGCTCGAACAGAGAGAAGAGACAAAGATTTTCTAACACTAGACTTAGAGATTATGTATTAGACTTAAGTGATATTGATTTTGAATGATTTAATTAGTTTTAAGCAACAAATGTATAGTTTGTAAATTTTTATAGTTTGTAAGTTTTATAAAAAAAAAAAAAAAAAAAAAAAAAAAAAAAAAAAAGAAACATGTTATATGTCTATGGTTTAAGTTAAGTTGGCTAGACTGTATCGAGAGCTCGTTCATTATAATAAATAAAGCTAGTTAAAAGACATCACACGTTTATTTATTTCTTTCATCATATTAACATGATATAACATAAGCACAATCAGATATTTATCGGTTTAATGCAATAATTTTAAATTTTGTAACCCGAAGAATTTTTCCTCATTAGCTATATTAAGAAATTCAAATATATCTGTACTAGATTTTCTTTACCAGATATCAATGACTAGCAACCAGTATCAATGACTAGCATCTCATATCCGGTCTTTTTGTCGTGGTTTTAGACAATTTGAATACAACGTACATTTAACGAAGTTAGGTTATACTTCGTATGTAATAACTTAATAAAAAGAACATTAATTTTATGAAGTTTTCTTCGTGAAATGTTCTGCGGTAAAAGTAAAACTATTATAAAGCCAAAGGAAAAGGAAAAAATTATAATTATGAAGAAAAAGCTCCGTAAAAATCATAATAATGGTAGTAAATGTCAGATACCAAGACCGTGTCTTCAAACTGGCATTAATTATTGCAAAAATTTGACAATTCTTGATTTGGTTTGTATTGATTATTTTAGATGATTTTCGTCTCAATTTTCTGACAATAATTTTAATTAATTCTAGGAAGATCCACAAAATGCGTGGCTTGGTAAAATTATGAGTATGGCACCTACTGTTACGTACCAAGTTCCCTATGTTTTATTAGCCATACAAGCAGATGAGGCTTTTTACCATAAAGCTAAAAAACATTGTGAAATGATTGAAAAAGTTTTTAATGACTTTGAACAATTTCAATCTGTGAGTGTAAAATTGTTTGGGTCAGCTAAAACAGGTTTGGCCTTAAAAGGCAGTGATGTGGACCTTTTTGCTGAATTTGGTAAGCATACTATATGTTTCTTTTCATCTTAAAGCTCTTCGCCAATATTTTAAATGATTTTTGATGATTGAAATGATTTTGTAAATGTCTTGTGATTGTAGTGCTTAGCTTATGTGCACTTTTTGCAAATGAGAATAAAGCCGTAAAGCTAAGCATTGCTTATTTATCAAAGTAGTATGAAGAAATCATTTGTGCTGGTATTTGTTTCAGGAGATGATAATTTTAAAACAGAGATTCGTATCGTTATCCTAGAGTGCCTGTTAAAGGCCCATGATTTTGCTGAGGAAGTCATTGCAATCAAAGGAGCCATTCCTAGTCTTAAATATAAAGTTTCTAATACACCTTTTAAGATTGCAATTAAGAATGGAATTAGCATATATAACAGTTATCTCATCCGATATCTTGTCAGTCTGGATGAAAGGTAGATGCTTCAAGATTTTTAACATTAACAATAATGTAACAAAATTTTCTTTTTCTTTTCAGAATTAAAGCTTTAATTGTTATTTTAAAGTTTTGGTTGAAAAAACAAGGATTATTAAACAAAGAAATGATCAGCAGCTATGCGCTCACTCTTTTGGTTGTCTTTTTTCTCCAACAATTAGATAATTTATTAATTTATCCGATTTATAAATTACAAAATACATTCAGACCAATAATAGTTGACGGTTGGAATGTCGCCTTTGCCACTTTAGCTACAAATCTAAAATGTGAATTAAATTTTTTTGATTTGTTGAAAGGTTTTTTTAAGTTCTATTCAAATTTTGATTATGAAAATGATGTCATTTGCCCTTATGTAGGAGTAGCAGTTCCAAAAAATATTATAGACATACCAGATTTACTGCCAAAGCATTTTTCAATGTACAAAAAAAATTTTTCAAAGGATCAGAGATGTGTATTTTGGTGTTCAAGTGTTTTATGTGTTCAAGATCCTTTTGTACATGTCAGTAATGTCACAGAAAACATGAATGGTGAGTTAACAGCTCACTTTAGAGATGTGTGTAAGTTAGCATATTGCATTTCCGAAAAAGGAAATTTGTACACTCATTTTTTTGAAGAGTTATTTATGCCGGTTCTCTTAAATTTTCCAGTTTGAAAATTTTTCTTTGCTTTATTTTATATCTAAAGAGGTATTTAAGTGAACTTCCAGATAAAATATTTCAGGCCTTTTTTTTAAAAATTAGATTTGATAAAAAGAAATGGATTTGGTATCCATAAATGTACAGTATTTTTAAAAATTAACTACATTTGTGCTTTGTAAAAAACGAATGAATTTGCAATTTTTTTTCTTTTTTGTTTTACCTCACTGCATAACTCTGATCTCAGAAGGTTTTAAGATTTAATTTTATAACAAGAAACAAAAAAAAAAGTTTTAATTGTTTTGTTTTGTTCATTTTATGATGATATTTTAATTATTTTAGAAGAGCTGTTTGATTTTTGTAAGTTAGAAAGAATTTCTATTTTGTCATTATTCGTAAATTTGTTAGTTAGGAATTAAAGGCTACCTCTGTTTGTATCTATTAAAATTGATCTACAGACTACGCACAAAATTTTTAAAAAATAGAAATAATAATTAATAAAAAATGAAATAGGAAAATACAAACTACAAACTACAAATTACCTATTACCTATTTTGTAGTTAGTGGTTCGTAGTTTGCAGTTTGTATTTTCCTATTTCTTTTTTATTAATTCTTTTATTTTAGTTTTAAAAAAAATTTATTTCGTAGCTCGTACTCTGAAGAACAATACTTTACTACAATACTTTACTACAATGCTTTTCTAATACTATTATAATAATACTTGTAGAACAATTTTAATAATAGATTCAAACCTGTATAGCCGGAATTAGAAGTTTAAAGAGGTACAAAAAGTTCATTGTATGAAAATTAGTTTCACTATTTTTGCAAGGTTTTTTTGCAACAATATATTTCCTACTACAATGTACTACATTTCAAAAAAAAGAAAAAAGATTTTAATGTAACGTAAACGTAAATGTAACACTGGAATAGTTATGGAAATAAATAGGTCTAAGATACTTTGTTAGAAGTTCTGTACTTTATTTAAAATAAGATTTCGGTGACAAAGTCTGCCGCTTAAAAAGAAGAATTAACTGCAGATGGTACGTTCGTAAAATATTCATTTTTTCCAATGTTTTCATCATCCTCTTCGTTTTTGCCGGTTTCTTACAGGTATGTTTTCCATTTTATTTAGTCAGGTCCTTAAAATAGTCGAACTCACCACGGATATATCTGTAACAAAAATTAATAGAAGAATAGGAAAGGTTTCAACAAAGTTACATTCCATGAAAGGCAGGGCCGGCATAACCAACCGGATAGTGATAATATCATCAAAATTTAATGCCGCGAATTGATAATTCTTAATTTTTTAAAATGTTTTGCCTTTTAATATTTTATTCTTCCAATCCTAATCTAGTTTTCATTATTGTTTTTCTAGATTTGATTTCAACTTGATGTTCGAATTCATGTATTTTCCGCGTAAGACACGATGATTTTTGTAAATATTCGCGGGAATATGAAAGAGCGGAATGCAACAAGTCGAAGCCATATTTATGTCGAAAAGTTGGTAACTCAACTCCCAACGGCCGCCATATTACTTTATTTGTAAGACCAAGACGTGTTCAATCGGGTGAAAAGTTATAGCTTTTAATCGTTGTTTAACTGGATTAATTAAGATATAACGTTGAATTACACTTCCTTGTATTATTTGCATAATGAATATCATCCATTGAAGCAATGTGTGAGCCAAGATGGCGACTTTAGATTCATGACTTGTGTCATTAAATATATAGTTACACATAGAAGGCTGATTCTATTGTTCAAATGCGATCCTAAAAAAAGACCCGGCCGTTGTATGTCGCTAGTATCGATTTATAAAGTTAGACGCAGGCAAGAGATGGCGTTAGTTGTGGGTAGAGTATTTTTAGACCCAGGCAATAGATGGTGTTAGTATCCTAGGTTTAATTCCATAACATAATTTCTTCAAAGTAACCAGAGGAGGAATGATTGACAACTCATAAAAGGGTGAATAGACCTTAGACCTATTGTATTCTGTTGAATTTCAGGTTTTCTGCCCCAGGATATTTCATTCCGCTTCAAATGATTTCTTATTTTTTCAAAAAATTTTAAATTCGTATATACTGTATCATCTCGATTTCGTCGGGTGGGTAAGGCTTGGATCAATTTAAATAAATTAAAATATATAGTATTTTCCTTTCCTATCCCTTGTTCAGTCAAGACATGAGGTATGTCTCCACTGGTGAATTAATTACATGGTGTAATTAATTACAGGATGTAATTAAATGATTTTTGAAGGTACTAAATCGTTGTTTTCGATTTTGTTGGTTAGATCTACATTATGAAAAAGGATATTGAGCTCCAATGATTTGAAAAAAAAAAAAATAACACCTTTGTAAACCATTTAATTGCATTCTGTAATTAATTACATCATGTAATTAATTCACTAATGGAGACATAATAATGGAGTAGAAACACTTTGAAAAAAGCATTTTTTGACCTGACTTTTTCTGACTTTTTTTGACCATTTTTTGACTTTTGACCTGGTAGTTCAGTTAGACTTACTTATAACCCTTGGCAATGGTGCTTTTGCGGTGGGATAGAATTTGCAGGAACCCGCCAGCACTTTTTTTTGCCTTTTTTTTTTCAACAGACGGGTACTTTTTCTTATTCAGAAATTCTTAAGCTTAGGAAAAATGCCTACACTTCAAATTAAATACTGAAGCGCCCAGGCACTGATCACTGATTTTTTTTTTTTGGTCAAAGCACCACTAACCCTTAGGCCTATAGGTCCAGCCAGACCATTAAGTATCCCTAGCTAAATTCTTGAAGTAAGTTTTTTACAACTAAAATTATAAAATATTTACAGGGCCGTTATGTATTTTTGAGAAATAATTTTTTAATCAAAAATAAAAAAATAAAAAGCTGCCGAGTAGATTGGGGAAAGCTTTAAATTGATATAATCTGTAAAATTATTTTTTTATCAAGTTAATAAAGGAAAACTTTTTGAGGAAAATATACAGAAAACACTTGGATCAACATAGTATGTTTTTTGTACATTCATGAATTCATTTGTTTGGGGGGGGGGGGGGGGGACGGTAAAACTTAATGACAAGGTTCCATCAAATTTTAGAGAAAATTTATTTCTAGTATCAGTTAATTATTTCAATACATAATGGTCCTTTCCCCTCTCCCCCCATTTAAAGCATTTTACAACTCCCCAAACGATGGCCTAAAACAGCGGTGCTTTTGACTTAAAAAAAAAAGTGCCACTATTTTACCCCAGAATTTTGGGCATTGTTTTTTCTAAGCTTAAGTTTTTCTAAGAAAAAGTGCTGAAGCGTGTCCCTATATCACCCCGCCTCAAAAGTACCACTGACCTAAAATGTATATTTTTACATCACTTTCTTAAAAAAAAAAAAAAAAAAAAGGTTCAAGAATTAACGTTGGAGTTTACTATTCCAAGAAAAAAAAAGAAAGTTCGTTAAACTCAGATGTTATTCATACAAAATACGGAAAGGTCTGGACAGTCAGCTGCTTGCAGGCACGGACTGGCAATTTTTTAGGGCGCGAGCTACGGACTGGAAAGAGCGCCAAATTTTTTAAAAATTTAAATGCTGAACAAGCTGATGCAGCAGAGGATTCCCTAGGTACGATTTTTCCTACAAAAATAAATTTCCTAATCCATTTTTCCAAATAAATAAATTCCTACCCCATTTTTCCTAAAAAATAAATTCCTAATTTATTTTTCCTAAAAAAATAAATTCCTAATTTATTTTTCCTAAAAATATAAATTCCTAACCCATTTTTCCTAAAAATATAAATTTTTAATTTATTTTTCCTAAAAAAATAAATTCCTAATCCATTTTTCCTAAAAAAAGAAATTCCTAATCCATTTTTCCTAAAAAAAAAAAAAATTCCTAATTTATTTCTCTTAAAAAATAAATTCCTAATCCATTTTTCCTAACAAAAAAAAAAAAAAAAAAATAGAAATAAATAAAAATTCCTAATCCATTTTTCCTAAAAAAAAATCCCTAATTTATTTCTCTTAAAAAATAAATTCCTAACCCATTTTTCCTAAAAATATAAATTCCTAATCCATTTTTCCTAAAAATATAAATTCCTAATTTATTTTTCCTAAAAAATAAATTCCTACCCATTTTTCCTAAAAATATAAATTCCTAATCCATTTTTCCTAAAAATATAAATTCCTAATTTATTTTTCTAAAAAAATAAATTCTTAACCCTTTTTCCTAAAAAAATAAATTCCTAATTATTTTTCCTAAAAAAATAAATTCCTAATCCATTTTTCCTAAAAAAAGAAATTCCTAATCCATTTTTCCTAAAAAAAAATCCCTAATTTATTTCTCTTAAAAAATAAATTCCTAACCCATTTTTCCTAAAATATAAATTCCTAATCCATTTTTCCTAAAAATATAAATTCCTAATTTATTTTTCCTAAAAAATAAATTCCTAACCCATTTTTCCTAAAAATATAAATTCCTAATCCATTTTTCCTAAAAATATAAATTCCTAATTTTTTTTCCTAAAAAAATAATTCTTAACCCATTTTTCCTAAAAAAATAAATTCCTAATATTTTTCCTAAAAAAATAAATGCCTAATCCATTTTCCTAAAAAAGAAATTCCTAATCCATTTTTCCTAAAAAAAAAAAAAAATTCCTAATTTATTTCTCTTAAAAAATAAATTCCTAATCCATTTTCCTAACAAAAAAAAAAAAAAAAATAGAAATAAATAAAATTCCTAATCCTTTTTCCTAAAAAAAAATCCCTAATTTATTTCTCTTAAAAAATAATTCCTAACCCATTTTTCCTAAAAATATAAATCCTAATCCATTTTTCCTAAAAATATAAATTCCTAATTTATTTTTCCTAAAATAATAATTCCTAACCCATTTTTCCTAAAAATATAATTCCTAATCCATTTTTCCTAAAAAATAAATTCCTAATTTATTTTTCCTAAAAAAATAAATTCTTACCCATTTTTCCTAAAAAATAAATTCCTAATTTATTTTTCCTAAAAAAATAAATTCCTAATCCATTTTTCCTAAAAAAAGAAATCCTAATCCATTTTCCTAAAAAAAAATCCCTAATTTATTTCTCTTAAAAAATAAATTCCTAACCCATTTTTCCTAAAAATATAAATTCCTAATCCATTTTTCCTAAAATATAAATTCCTAATTTATTTTTCCTAAAAAAATAAATTCCTAACCCATTTTTCCTAAAAATATAAATTCCTAATCCATTTTTCCTAAAAATATAAATTCCTAATTATTTTTCCTAAAAAAATAAATTCTTAACCCATTTTTCCTAAAAAAATAAATTCCTAATTTATTTTTCCTAAAAAAAAATTCCTAATCCATTTTTCCTAAAGGGCAGTCTCCACTTGATGACGTTCACGGCATTCGCGTTGTCCGTCATCGCGATTAACGTAATCGCACCGGAAGTACTTTGCAGGTTTTGCTCCCGTAAACGTTTGTGGCATAAAAAGTACCCTATATTTCATTAAGTATACAAAATTGGCTTACCCAGAATTTGTTTTGGAACAGATTTTTTGTCTTCCCCATGCCCGATTAAAAGTTTTCTTTTTAAAACCGTAAAAACATCTTTCAAAATCGCCATTTTTAATGTTTGTAAATAAAAAAAAGCAGATGATCAAAAAAATCGTGGTAAAAGATCCACAGAACTTCCGGTGCGAATACGTTCATCGAGAAGGCGAATAACGCGAATGCGGTGAACGTTATCAAGTGGAGACTGCCCTTAAAAAAGAAATTCCTAATCCATTTTTCCTAAAAAAAAAAAATTCCTAATTTATTTCTCTTAAAAAATAAATTCCTAATCCATTTTCCTAAAAAAAAAAAAAAAAAATAAAAAAAATAAAAAAAATAAAAAATAAAAATTCCTAATCCATTTTTCCTAAAAAAAAATCCCTAATTTATTTCTCTTAAAAAAAATTCCTAATCCATTTTCCTAAAAATTTAAATTCCTAATTTATTTTTCCTAAAAAAATAAATTCCTAATCCATTTTTCCTAAAAAAATAAATTCCTAATTTATTTTTCCTAAAAAAATAAATTCCTAATCCATTTTTCCTAAAAAAAGAAATTCCTAATCCATTTTTCCTAAAAAAAAATCCCTAATTTATTTCTCTTAAAAAATAAATTCCTAACCCATTTTTCCTAAAAATATAATTCCTAATCCATTTTTCCTAAAATATAAATTCCTAACCATTTTTCCTAAAAATATAAATTCCTAATCCATTTTTCCTAAAATATAAATTCCTAATTTATTTTTCCTAAAAAAATAAATTCTTAACCCATTTTTCCAAAAAATAAATTCCTAATTATTTTTCCTAAAAAATAAATTCCTAATCCATTTTTCCTAAAAAAAGAAATTCCTAATCCATTTTTCCTAAAAAAAAATCCCTAATTTATTTCTCTTAAAAAATAAATTCCTAACCATTTTTCCTAAAAATATAAATTCCTAATCCATTTTCCTAAAAATATAAATTCCTAATTTATTTTTCCTAAAAAAATAAATTCCTAACCCATTTTTCCTAAAAATATAAATTCCTAATCCATTTTTCCTAAAAATATAAATTCCTAATTTATTTTTCCTAAAAAAATAAATTCTTAACCCATTTTTCCTAAAAAAATAAATTCCTAATTTATTTTTCCTAAAAAAATAAATTCCTAATCCATTTTTCCTAAAGGGCAGTCTCCACTTGATGACGTTCACGGCATTCGCGTTGTCCGTCATCGCGATTAACGTAATCGCACCGGAAGTACTTTGCAGGTTTTGCTCCCGTAAACGTTTGTGGCATAAAAAGAGTACCCTATATTTCATTAAGTATACAAAATTGGCTTACCCAGAATTTGTTTTGGAACAGATTTTTTGTCTTCCCCATGCCCGAATTAAAAGTTTTCTTTTTAAAACCGTAAAAACATCTTTCAAAATCGCCATTTTTAATGTTTGTAATAAAAAAAAAAGCAGATGATCAAAAAAATCGTGGTAAAAGATCCACAGAACTTCCGGTGCGAATACGTTCATCGAGAAGGCGAATAACGCGAATGCGGTGAACGTTATCAAGTGGAGACTGCCCTTAAAAAAGAAATCCTAATCCATTTTTCCTAAAAAAAAAAAATCCTAATTTATTTCTCTTAAAAAATAAATTCCTAATCCATTTTTCCTAAAAAAAAAAAAAAAAAATAAAAAAATAAAAAAAATAAAAAATAAATTCCTAATCCATTTTTCCTAAAAAAAAAACCCTAATTTATTTCTCTTAAAAAATAAATTCCTAATCCATTTTTCCTAAAAATTTAAATTCCTAATTTATTTTTCCTAAAAAAATAAATTCCTAATCCATTTTTCCTAAAAAAATAAATTCCTAATTTATTTTTCCTAAAAAAATAAATTCCTAATCCATTTTTCCTAAAAAAAGAAATTCCTAATCCATTTTTCCTAAAAAAAAAAAGATTCCTAATTTATTTCTCTTAAAAAATAAATTCCTAATCCATTTTTCCTAAAAAAAAAAAAAAAAATAAATAAAAAAAATAAAAAAAAATAAAAAATAAAAATTCCTAATCCATTTTTCCTAAAAAAAAAATCCCTAATTTATTTCTCTTAAAAAATAAATTCCTAATCCATTTTTCCTAAAAATTTAAATTCCTAATTTATTTTTCCTAAAAAAATAAATTCCTAACCCATTTTTCCTAAAAATATAAATTCCTATTTTTTTTCCTAAAAAAATAAATTTCTAATCTATTTTTCCTATTAAAAAAAAAAAAAAAAAAAAAAAAAAAAAAAAAATCCTAATTTATTTTTTTCCAAAAAATATCATTTTAATTGATTTTACTAAAAATTTTTGATTCCTAAAAAAAATTTCTTGAAATCCCTATAATAAATTTTCCTAAAATCCCTAAAATTAAATTTCCTAAAATTCCCTTAGGGATTTAAAAAATATTTTCATTCTAGGAAATTTTATGAAAAATATTCATTTCAGAAAATTTTATTTCAGAAATCCAAAAATTTAAAAATCAGGAAGAAAGACGGTTAGGAAAAAAATTTTGGACACAAAATTTCTAGGAAAAACGGATTAGGAATGCATTTTTTTTTAGGAATGCATTTTTTTTGGTCGGGAACGGAACAGAATTAAGGGCGCCAGGGTGCTACATCCAGGAAGGCGCACCGGGATTTCCCCGGTGGCTCGGCGCCCCAGTCCGTGCCTGGCTGCTTGGATGCGTTAAAAATTTTTAATTTATTGCACATCAGAAAGAAATATGCATAAATGTAGTTTTACTCTAAGCAAAAAATTAGTAAAAAAATTAAGCAATATTATTTTCAATGTGGGCTGATTCTTTAAATGATTTTTCGGAAATTCGAATATTTTGATTTTAGAGGGGTAGAAGTGTATGAAATGTTCAATACCCATGAGAAAGGCATATTTTTTGATGATGAAGGGGAGGAAGAGGCCTAAAATTTTCAAAAAAATGATGACTTCATATTTGAATGGTCCCTTAATCTTGTCTAACAGAAAATCTTCAAAAATTTCTACAAAATATTGGGATTTAATTTTGTCCGACCCGTAGCCAAGGGGGGGCGCCCCCCCCCCTAGAGTAAATTGAATAAGTATGACAGGTATAGGGAATTAAGGCCTATTGCCCCCCTTAACAAGGCCAACTGCCCCCCCTGGCTCTTCGTTCTGGCTAAGGGCCCGAATTTTGTGAGTAGAACACAAAACCTCGGAAACATTTGTATTTACCTCAAAATCAATTTTTCAAAATAAAAAAAACTTAAAAAATTTCCGAGCAGACCCTTTGCCAGGTAAAAAAAAAATACTCGTTAAATACTTGCTTGAAACCATAAGTTAAATAGTCGGGATAAATAAAGTGCACATATTCAGTTATGAAATTGAGCCTTAGAAACTACCCCCATCTTTTGACTGCGTCTGAAAACAAAATATGCGGAATACTTTGCATTTGGACGTGACCATAAGGGTTTCAATGATAGTCAAGTCCCAATTTTACCTGACTTGTTTGTCATTTTAAACTAGTCGTTTTTGATAGATTCTCTCGATGCTCATGCCATCTAACGACTTCAAAATGAACCATATTTTGAGGATTGCTTGAGAACAATAGAATCAGCCTTCTATGTGTAACTATATATTTAATGCTTGTGTGAACAGGTGTGAGAAAGATGAAAGTGAATATGAAGAATCGTTATGATATGGATCGTATTTAGTAATATATACAGGAAACACAGGTACATAAATTTAATAGAATTTTTCAGAAGTCTTTTCAGACGGCTCGAAGTAGAGCATTTCATTGACTTTTGTGTCCGGTGTAGTACCTTTTAAAGTAGCAAAAATCATAAAAGTGTCACAATTTTCTCCACTTTTTGTCTGGGAAGACGAGTATAAAATTATAATTGCAGGTTTATCTTCCTCTTTCTGAGCTTTTGAAATCTTTTAGAAGAAGACGAGATTCAAGAATTTGCAAATTATGATTAATTAATAGTTACTTCCTTTTCAGCAAGCTCGGAATTTAAATTTAATACTTTACAGAGTTTCTTAAATTAGTCTCTTTATAATAAATGTATTACTGACTTTTCATAGGCTGCAAACATCTATTCCTGTTGTACAAAATCATATGTATAAAGTGGTTTTGCTTTTAATTCTTTTCAGATTTGTTGATTTGCTACAACTTTGGTGGTCATGTTAAGACCAAATTGGAAATGGAAGCCTTACCCTCGGCTGAGTAGGAAATCTCAAATAACACACGCAATATTTCACAGCCTGGCTTTTTCAAAAAATTCTTTTCAAAGAAGAAATCAAATTCAGATTCATAAGGTAAATTTTTTTAAATTTATGTCTTGCATCAAGATTGTTTTGTTATATGTATATGTAGATGTTGAAAAAGATATTCTGTAGCATTAAAAAAATGTTTTTTTTTCCAATTATAAGGTGATTGTGTTGGGAGTTTACTCATATTAAATTTATTATTGTTCTTTTCAGTTTTAAAAAGAAGAAGTTCTGACGAGCAATCATCTACATACCAGCACTTTAAAGAGGTCATGCAGCATTCGAGTTTTCCAGGATGGAATCAGTTTAAGATTTAACATTGTTGAGTTCTTGTCATCTGCATCAACATCTACCTTCTGTGCTCCTGTGTCTCGCAGTCAAGTGATTTGTTTCCTCTCTTTATTTAATCCTGTCTTTGTTTCTTGGTTTAATGTCTGCGTTTTGAACATGTGGACTTGGAACTGGATTTGATTGAGTCCGAAAATTATGTTGGATGTTTCCAGTTTAAATGTAAGTAAAAGACTATTTATTAACATCACTATATAGTAAAGAAAATTTGTTCACTCTAAAAATCATTTTGCTAGAAACTACAAAACAATTTGCAGAAAAATAAAAAAGGTTCCGAAAACAGCAGAAAACATTCCAGAAGTAAGGAAATCTGATTTTAATTTTGATGTCGTTTTTTTGCCTATTGGGCAAAAGATTTCTAAATTTAATTTTCCCACATAAATTTCAGTCTTGTTAATGGCTGTTGAATTCCTCTAAGCAAACTTGTTTTGTCTTTCATTTTAAATGAGTCTTTTTAATTTACAGGTTTTAAATAATGGTTTTGTACAAATCAAGAAACAAAGGCAATTGACGCAGCTTTCATCAACAATTACCTGCAGGAGTCTTGCAATAGACAGCAGCAAGGGGATGATGCCTGGATAATTATGGTTAGTCTTCTAATTTTTTTCCTTTCTTTTTTTTTTTTAATTTTTGTAACAGTGCAGATGTTTTGCACATGAGAAAACAGGTTATAAAGCATTTGCAGTTGAACATAGCCTTAGCTTTTGTGAAATTGAAGAGAATTTTTTTTTTTTTTTTTTCATTGGTCAGGAGATTTTAAATTGAAAGGAAAATTTGGGGTGGGAAATCGTGGAAAATGTCAAGGTCAACATTTGACTTTTTCGGCTATTACACTACTATAGTCCATGTGAAATGGAAGCCTTACCCTTAGTTTTTGCATTTTTCTCGATTTTCGCGAAAAATTTAGGTGTCGATTTTATTGGCTTAAAAGGTGTATTTGAGGTCGCTGAATCCGAATATAAAGTCAGTTTTTTGATCCGAGCACTTTTGGAGCTATGGAAGCCATTTTCTGATTCACCAAAAAACTTTTTTTCTTCATTTCCCGCTCAGCAGCTCATCGGATCGAAAAACCGTCTTCACCATCGGATTCAGCCGGGCCGAAAACCCCTAGATCCACTGAGAAACCCTGGAAAAGTCGAAATTTTTTTTTTCGTCCAAAAAAAAGGAAAGTCTATATAGTCTTTGCATTTTTGTCGATTTTGGCAAAAATTTTAGGTGTCGATTTTTTTGGCTCATAAGGGGTTATCGAGGGTGGTGAATTCGAATATGAAGTCCATTTTTTGATCTGAGCAGTTTCCGAACCAGGGAAGCCACTTTTCAATTCTCTCAAATTTTTTTTTTTTTTTTTTTTTTTCTTTTTTACTGCTCATAGCATTAATACCCGACTTTATCGATTCAAGCTTTTATTGGACACTCTCTCCTTTATCTTGTAATCTTAAGATTCTCATTGATATTATGATGCTAATGTTTTGTTTTATTTTTTTAGGAGTCAAACCGAAGAATGGAATTCTTCGATGACCATGAACGGCCTTTAACTTTGCTTCGAGGAGTATGGAACTGCTGAGGAAGAAATGGATTCTGAACAGGAGCAACAAAACGATACCGGATATGATATGAAAAGCGTCGTTTACACGCCTACCATCCTTGGCTATTTGATTGGTTGGCTTCGATTTGATTGCTTGGCTTCGAGAAAAACAACTAGACCGTCAAACTCTGATCAAAGGATGTATCGCTTTGTAAAAACGTTTTCCTTTAAAATTTTCGACTTTTAAAGCTTTTTTTGTGTTCCTATTGTGTAAGAAAATTTTTCACTTTAGCATTTAGTTAGGATACTTAATTTAATGAGGGGACAGGATCTAAAAAGCTTATACCAGCTCGAGCAAGAGAAAAAAACTAATAAAAATATAATTTATTGTAATTAATGTAAAGCCTTCTGATATGACCACCCACAACTTTCGCTGATTTTATTTTAAATTAAAAGAAAAAATTTTTTTTTAATGTGGGACGGGCGCAGGAAATCGAGGAGGGTGGGCGATTTCCTGCCCCAAGTCGTAAATGTTCATAATTATGGACGTTTTCACTTGGGAGGGGACGTTTCAGAACTTAAAATGATGAAATGTCCCCATCGAGGGGTGCTGTTGCGTTAACATTTTTTTTTTTTTTTTTTTTTTTTTTTTTTTTTTTTTTTTTCAATTTTCTAAGAAACTTTTTCTAAGAAAATTGTATTACTTTTTTTTTATAAGTGTTAACGTGAAAGCTCCTCTCACAGGTGGTCGAAGCGGGCTACTCTCCGAAATGAGTCAGGCGATCTGTATCGTGATGGATAAGTAGTCACATGAGGTAGTACATACCTGATCTTTTTTTGGTTTTGAGCCAAGTCACAGGTGTTAGGCTTTTTTTTTTTTTTCGTTCATGTCATGGTGGCGGAGGAGAAGTTACCGATTTTACATTTTAATATCGGTAGTTTCTTTTTTGCAAGTTAGGAAGAGGTTTAAAGGCCTCTGAATATTTTGGGAAAATATATTTTTTCCCCTTCCTAGGGCATCGCGGTTAGGGACTTCTTACATTTTAAGAACCTGTGTCTAGCTTAAAACCCTTAGGTTCGTGGCCAATAGACACTACTCATTGGATGTCAACTGTTAGGTTTTATGTCTGACGACTTCCTTTTTTTTTTTTCTGCTATGGAAAAGCAAAACGAAAAGTTCAACAGTGCATTTTAATGCAAAATGCACTGACTCAATTTTTTCTTGTTTGACTTTTCCAAGCAGAGACCTGCGATCAGAACTTCTTTTTTCGCTGATCTTTTCCTTTCCTATCTCGAAATGTTAGGGAAATGTTAGGAAACTTTTACCTAATTACTTTTTCTATATGCTTTTACCGTACTTTATCTCTATTATTATTATCACCTTATTTTTTCTTTTTTTTTTATATGTATTTATTTTTTTATTATTATTATTACCTTTATTTTTCTATTTTTTTAAATTTATTTCGTTTTATTTTCTATTCTTTTCTTTTTTATTATTATCTTGATTATTATTTTTAGTTGCACGGCTCTCTTATTCCAAATTCATACCAAATGTTAGAGTAATTTTGAATAATTACCTTGGCATTTTGGTTATTTCCACTTAAATTTTCCAACCAATGTGTAGGTAATTTTTAGGAATTATCTTAGCATTAGGTTATTCGTTATTCGAGAGATAGTTTTCAATAGAGCTTGCGGGTGGGTCAAATTTCTCGTCCAGTGCTGCCATCTCCCCCCCTTACTCACCCTAGGGCTCTATTTTTCCCCGTTTGGCAGGGTAACTCTTAGTAGTTATTTTGTCAAGTCGGTATTATAAAAAACTTTTTACACTCTCTGATCGCAGGAAGTGCTAATCTTTGCACTCTTCGCATTTTGATTATACATCCTAGAGATCTGTCTGGAGCGAACCGGTCCACTGTCCCAGTAGGGTAGTACGAGGTAATGTGGCGAACACGTCCTGACCTTTCATTTCTCACCTGACGAGTTGGAGTAGCACATGTGCGCTGACAACCACCTTTTGGGTATGTTAAGGCATACTAACTCTCAGTAGTTAGTATGCTAAGGCATACTAACATCTCCCCTTCCTACTTCGCACGACTTGAGCTAAGAGTTTCAATCGGGCTGACCCTTTACATTTAAACTTGGTTGCCAATACAAGAAGTTAATAGAACATGGTAACGTTTACGACTTGCATTGGTATCCGAGTAGTAATTGGTTATCTCGATTGGAGCGCTTAGCAAGGGTCGTGCGTAGTGATGTTAAATATACCGTATATTTTATCGTTGGTAAATATATATATATATTTACGTATATATATATAAATATTTATATATATATATACCCATAAGCTAAACATGTACTTTTTTTTGGGGTTGAATTTCACATATTATTCCTCGCTTATTTTTGATTTTTAACAACTTTTTTGATTATTTTTTAATGAATTACAAGGTAAAGAAGCATTTTCATTTGTCATTGACTTGTTGATCAATGATTAGCAATTGATAAATATGAATGGTGGTCCGGTGGTCTAAGGCAGCCATTTTTGTAGAAGCAGCCATCTTTAGGCGCGAAAATTGAAAACTATTCTGAATTTACCTTGATACGGTCAATATAAACGTTTTAAAATCATTTATTTTACTGTTTTTAATTTAAATATTTATTCTAAACAGACTTATAACGTTTATTTTAATGAATTATGTCTCTTTTACGAAAAAAGCTAAAAACACCGTAAATATATATGGATATACAATGAAAAGCTTCATATATATATATAAATATATACGTATATATATACAATATATTTATGTAAATATTTATGATTAACATCACTAGTCGTGCGAGGTAGGAAGGGGAGATGGCAGCACTGGACCCCCGTTAAAAAAAAAAAGAATTCTAAGAAGACCCTCTAAACTGAACCGCACGCTCTTTTTTTCATCATTTTGGTCACGTGACCTGTGACGTCATATATAGGTTTGAATAAATATACTGTATATTTCGTTTTATGTATTTTTATTTCAAATATATTTTATTATTACAATTACAATCGTTTTTTTTCTTTTTTTTCTTGTAAAAGTAGAATGATTTGGGATTCTTTACGATTTTTTAATGGTTTTAAATGGCAATTCAAAAATGCTGTTTATTCGATGCGTATGTTGGTTGCAAGTCTTTCTTTGCTAAAATCTTATTTTTAACAGGAAACTTTTGAGTCATTTTTATGATGGTGTTACCCGCTCGTTCGTGTTATTCAAACTCCACGAAACGCAGAGTTAGAATAGTTCGAACGGACAGAAGCACTCATCGGAAAATTTTCCTGTTAAAAATATGATTTTAGCAATAAAAGATTTTTGCAAACTTATTACGCATCGAATTAACCCTAATTTCGAACGGCCTTTCAAAACCATTAAAAAATCGTAAAAAAATCCGTATCACTCCATTTTTTCCAGTATTCAGATATACCATAACACTGAACTCAAAATCAAATTACCGAAATGCTAGTAACAATACTGTTATTAAAAAAAATTATGATACTAGACATCAGCAACATCTGGCAATTTTTAAAAGTTTTCGATAATTCCAATCTAAAAGAATGAATATATAAGCTGCCCTTAACAAATTATGATCAATACTAATAAAATATCTGTGAAAATTAGATTAAGTACAATCAAATATTTAGATGTTTTGATCTCTTCAAAAAAAAAGCTAAACACGACAGTCAAATCGCTGAATTAATTCGAATTAACCCTGACTCTATAGACCCGCCAAAAAAAAAAAAAAAAAAGGTTTGAAAATTTCGCGAATGGATGTATCTACTGGGACATGTAAATAATTAAAATTAAATTAAAGTCAGCCCAAATGACTTGACAATTTTTTCGGGGAAAAATTTCCATCAAATTTCGAGATCAAAAACTTTAAAATTGAATCAGTTACAAATTAATTAGTAAAAGTTGCTGATGGTAGTATCAATTTCACAAGATTATGAAAACATCAGTACTTACAGCCTCATAAAAATTTAAAAATACCGTAACTTTAAGAGTGATTTTTGAATACTCCTGAGATTTTTTTCTAAATGCACTTAATACAGGTGCTTCAAACAACCTTAATGTGGCAATTAATGTTACTAGCATTTCTTAAAAAGAGCCACCTTAAATCTTCCGAGCAACTTCAGCCAAATTCTAAAAAGATTTATTATTTTATGATTAAAAAAACAAAATACTAAATTAAGAGTCGTGTCAACACCTTAACGCCTCTGACGGAAATTAAAAGTTTGCCCTTCATTGCATTTATTTTTACATTTAATTTGCTACAAACTGGACAATTTCAAAGAATTTCGGCACGACTTTCGAAAATAATTAAAATATTAGACAAAAGATAATAGGAAAACCTGACTTTTCAAATCTCACATTTGATAGCATGTAAAATTTTTAGATTTAAAAACTCAAGACAACCCACCCCGGAAATTTCAATTTTGATTTAGATTTTCCAACTTAAAATGATAAAAAAAACTGGCTCCATAAATGACTTTTGCTCGGCGATTTAAAGTGGCAGTGTTCAGAAGCAGATAAAAACCTTTACATATAACATTTAATTTGGGACATGTTCACTCATACAGTCTTCTGAAGTTTAACTTTTCAAAGGGTCAGATTATTTGTAAATTAATCAATTTCGGAGTAAGAAAATATTGAAAAAGATTACGAAATCTTACGAACGATTAAATAGCATACGGAAAATCATAAAGTCTATAAACGAATTTACGTATTTGCTGTTAAAAAAAAAAAAAAAGCGATCGTTTTTTAAAACCTTTTTTTCCAGTTCTAACAAAGGAAAAAAAAAATTCCGTTGAAAAATACTATCTTATAAAGCTGAGTTAGCTAAGTCGACTTCCTAGTTTCCGAATGTGATTCATCGACTCAATGACAAAATTACAACATTAGCAAGAATTTAAAAACAAAAAAAAAAAAAAAAAAAAGGCTAATTAATTTTTTATCTGCTTCCTAACGATTCAAGAGTTCAGCGTTACAGTGTATCTAGGATAGGTTTACTTAAGTATCGGACGGCCTGGAATAAGAAAGGCAAGATCGCTAGAAGTCTCAGGGATAACCACTCAAAGAATTTCTAGCATAAGCAATGAAATCTACTTAAATGATATGGTAAACTATTCGTCCGTCAAGCGAAAGAGTTTTCCCATCGGCCTTCCCCATTATTTTAATAAATTACACAAATTTTTTTTTCTCCCTCGAACGAGCAAGAATACTATAGAAGTAAGTCAAACAAAATAATTAGTGCCCTAAACCACTGACAATTGCTTTTTAAATATTGAAAATACTAAGTTTCCTAACGAGCTAAATTTTAAGAAAAAAAAATCCTTCAACACCCGTTTTGCTTAAAAAAAAAAAGTCCCCTTACAGGTAAACATAGCAGTAATTGTCTACTGCAAGCACTACAGTCTACGCTATTCCCGCCACCCTTCGCAAAAAACTAATTAAAAAACGAAGACCCTCCCCCTTTTTCAAAAGCGTATTTTTAAAACTTAAAATGGAACTCGCTGGCCTGTCCGATAGTAAGTGCCCCTACCCTGCTTTTTTCACATAAAAATTTAAAAAAAATCTTTGACATATAAAGCTTCTTGATAGGTGATTCTTCTTGACTTTTGGAAGATGGAATGTCATCTGTTTCTGCCAGCAGGGAAGTTCTCCAAGGTCGTCAAATCTGAAGTCGGCAAATATAATAATCGATGATCCTATTGTAGATGCAAACTCGTGACGATGAATGGCCTAGAGACTTAAGAGAGCACACAGAAAGAAAAAACAAGTAAAATTTTTTCGGCATGCCCTCTCAAGTCAAGAGTCACAGACAACAGAGCGTTCTTTTACCCCTTTCGGCCCCTTTTCGCCTAACACTTTAAGCGACCTCAAAAGTCCCTATCGCTAGGTCGCCCCCACGGTGGTGGTCATCTTGTACGGGAGTCGTTCCACGGGTTCGGTTCTCAGCATTATAGCTCCCCAATCCCACTTGCGGATCAACAAGTCCCCGTCCGGACCTCATACAGCGCCGGTTATTGGAAAACCTAACAGAATAAAAAGCCCTAGTTACGCCTACCCGGCCACATGTCTGTATGAGTGCGTGAAGCACGTCTACACCGCGTCATTAGACAAAGGCCCCATGACACGAATCGGTTCGCTACATTCCGGTTAAGGAATGTTCCCCTCTCCTGCGGTGAGCAGCACCATTCACGCCCCGCACGACTGACCACCACATCGAGTCTCCATACCAGAGGTCACCTGTACGTGGGCTAGGAGCTCTGTAAAAGCTGGCTCTAAAGCTCCATCCCTCCCCTCGCGTCAGGGATGATATTGGCCGCCCCGACGGCTTAACCACGACGTCGAACGCGAGACGCTCGGGTCCCCTCACCAGCGACAAGCAGACCCTCGCTCCCACCCCCCTCCCCCGCGATCTCACTAATCCCTTTAAAAAAAAAAAAAAAAAAAAAAAAAAAAAAAAAAAAAAAAACCTAAGAGAACAGCCTCACCAGCGACGACCAGGCTGTGAAACGAAAAAAAAAATCGGTCTAAAGCGACCGAAGAAAAAAAAAACCGCCGCGGAACGCCTGACGTTGTCTGTGACTTAATCCCTAACAAATCCCTCGTTGATGTTTTGAAGGGCAATCCCTCGTTGATGTTTCGAATCTCGGACACTATGAAGTTCTAAGAAAAAAAAAAAAAAAAAAAAAATTAACATTAGTAAAATATCCAAAGAACTTCAATCAAAAGCAAACAAAGAATTATTCATTCGTTTTAAGTAATTCTTAAAATTAATAAAAAATGGGATTGTGCCTTTTTTAAGTAAATTTATTCGCTTAACGATTTTAGCATCCTTAATATACGTTCAAATTAAACATTTGCGCTAATTACAATTTTTTAGCCAAATCAGATTTCTTATACAACCAAAATTTTACAATTACAATTTTTTGTAATGCATAATTGTATATATATGTATGTGTTTTTGTATGCATAACTGCATACCATCTTTCATTGTATCCTGCTGTAGAGTTCGTCTATTAAACTGTATATAATCTCTTCACATCATAACAGTCTCTCATGTGTAATTGGTACTTAACCCCTTATTTTAAATTTGGTTTTTTCAGCCTCGGCAACTACACCAGTTTTGTCATGCTTTACATGCAATGATAATCTTTCCACATTATTGACAAATTTAAATTATCAAAATTCTTCACCACAACTGAGTAAGCTTTATCATTAGTTTTTCTTTTAAAAGAACGGTTTCAGTTTTGTTATTGAACATCCGTTTTCACAATTAATTAATTAAATGCAAAGTACCGGTAATTGTTCTCCACAAAGTTTCCTACCCGAAACGGATTAACACAACATAACAATCCAATCAGATATCAACAGATTTGCTTAATATTTTCTGTCATGTACAATTGCCTTCCAAAATTGCTAAACAAAACTGATTACTAAATTCTAAAACTTTATTGTGACTATTTTAGGTTTCAAAATGAATGACCTCTGATCCTACCCTTCACAACTGAACATAAGATTTTTCAAATAATTAATCTAAATTAAATAGGAACAAAAATTTTAATTTTAGTAAATAGAAAACTGATCTTGACTAAATCCCTACCTGATACAGTAGTTTGCCTGTGGACGACAGTCTATTTATACCATTACATCCAATTCCGACACACAAATGGAACCATTAATTGATCGATGGCAACACAAGTTCACCTTTAGTAAAAACTAAAAAAAGAAAAAAAGAATTAACATAAACAAAGTTTGAAAATTGCATAAAAATTTAATTCCAGCAAGAAAAAACAAAATCATTTTCTCATTCATTTTTTAATTCAAGATTAAACAAGTTTAGATAAACCAATGGTTTTAAATTATCCATTTAAAATCACTTTTACTACATGCTTGTTCAGAGAATCGACTGGAAGACTTATTACCTTTTAGATCTAACAAGAAATACACAGATCAAAATCTTCTCGAAAGTTGCATAATGAGAATGTAGCATAAACTAAATGGATTAAACCGATTAACAATCAAAGCTAATAATGTTTACCTTTTAAGAAGATAAATTGCCATTTCTAAATTTTAACTCTAAAGCAATATTGCATTTTCAGATCATGTTTTTATCTTTTAATCAAGACCTTAGATACTCATTGTAAAACATCTTTGAGATTCAATTGAAACTGGTAATTTATTTTAAAATATACAACTTACCACATGAATATTCTGATGACCTTATCTATACTAGCACTTCATCGATAATTCAAGTAGGTTGCTTTGTTGCTATGCTTGTTGCAGTACATTCTCGGTTTATATCCACTCATGTAAATTGCATGCTCTAGTCGATTGTTTCTTCGAACACTCCCATCTTTGTGAAGGTCCTGAGTCAGTTTCTAAAATGATATAGGAAGAGAAAGATGTTATACCTCTTAAAAAATAATTTGCAAAAATTTAACAAGCTCAGATTTGATGAAAGCATGTTTTCGTGTTTAAATAAGCATGGAGATATCACTTCCCTTTCACCAAAAAAATACATAAAGATATCAAACAGCTAAACAACAAATCTATAAAATATATATAATAATCATAGCAACTAGCATTTCTAGCTTTAATTGGTACATCAAAATACTTTAAAAAATTTTTGAGGTTTAATTAAACTAATCGTTAATAAAACAAAGAAACTTACAATAACACAGTCATGCCGATGACCTTGGCTGTACTGGCTGTAGTAGCACTTTGACGATTAATTCTGTAGCTGTGGCTCTTGCATAAAGTTATAGTTATATCTCCGCTTGAATTCCCTCGTACATTTTAAATTGTACCTTCAAATGATGTCATTGATCACACAAACGAGCTTCATCATAACTGTGGGGAAGAAAAAATATTATTAAAATCTTCAAATTTATTAAGCAATTCTCTCAGTATATTCCAGCCACTCGTTTAAATTTGAAAATGGTTAAAAGCTTTTTCAAAAAATATATCAGTCAATAAAGCCAACTTCAAGAGCTTTCCCTTCAAATTTTTAATGGCATCGATGTCCTCTTTTTCCTTTTCTTAAAATAGTTTGCACATATTGATCTCAAATTCCCTTCAATTCTAAATTCCCAAACTTGAAAAGCAAAATAACTCTAAACCATCACAAAAACATTTTTCAAAAATTACCCATGTATCCTTCAATATCAATTTCTAGGACCCCATGCTTAACCGATTCCACCCAAAAATTTTTCAAACAAAAACATGAAACATCATAACTTTACTCCTTAGCTTTTTTAAAATGATTTAATTTACTTCCGCAATTATATTTATACGCCATCAGATTTATCAAAACAAAAATTGATATGGCCATCTTTTTTCTTTTTTTTCCCCTCCCATAGCGATTTATTGTATTGAAATTAAAATGCTGAGAGATTTTTTTTTTTTTTTTTTTTTTTTTTTTACTTTTGAAACAAGAAGTGGGTTAGAGTAGCCCGATACGGAAGTCCTAGGACCTATTGTATCTTTCTTGTTTCATGGTTAAATGGTGAGGTCCGCCTCTTTGATGAGGTTTAGGAGTCCACTCACCATGTTTTCTCCGGTTATCTTTCGATCCGGTGTGATAAGATTCGAGTGTTTAGTTCGCCACCCGGTTAGTGCGTCACATTCAAAAAGAAGATGTGAGACGGTTTCTTCCTCTTCTAAACAGAGTCGACAGATAGGTTCTTCTTTGTAGATGCCTATCGTGTTGAGGTGTTTCCGAAGACTGCAGTGACCGGTTAATAGTCCCGTCAGCTGCCTTGCCTGCAATCTGCTGAGTTTGATTATATGCTCAGCTGATTTCACAGAGAAGTTTTTTAGCATTAGTTTGCTATGTTTAAGGCCAGTCGTTTCGTTCCAGCGTTTAAGGTGTGCCTCTTTGATCCACTCTTTTACGCTGGTACGAGCCATGGCCTTAGTTATTCCGAAAGCTGGTTCTGGACCATAAAAGGGGGTTTCTGCACCCTTTTTTGCCAGTTCATCGGCTTTCTCGTTTCCAGGCACTCCTTTATGACCGCGGATCCACTCCAAAGTTACTTTGTTGTGTCTTGCTAAGTCATTAAGGTTCCTTAGGCACTCCTGGATGTTTTTGGATGTAATCCAATCGGCAGCTAGAGCTTTTAGTGCAGCTTGGCTGTCAGAGAGAATGCGGATATGCTGGTTTTTGTAAGCCCTCCTTACATTCTCACCGACGCACAAGTTAATTGCCTGTACCTCCGCTTGAAAAACAGTAGCCAATTTCCCCAGTGACATGTAGGATTCATGTTTCGGGTTCTGGCCGAAAATTCCAGCTCCTGTACCGTTTCGTGTTTTGGAGCCGTCGGTATACCAGATTAGTTCACCTGGTATGTTTTTTGTCACATTTGGGCTATTTCCATCAGTATCAATAGTTGTCCTGAACAGTTTAGCTGGTGACATAGTGGCTGGCATCTGATCACTGATCATTTGTAGCGTTTTATTGAAGATGCCAGTAATGCTGGTATGTCCTTTGGATGTTTTGGGCTCCCAGATTTTGTTAATTCGAAGTCTGTATGCCCCTAATGTCGCTTCCCCTTTTATCCAAAGATCTAGGGGAGGGAGGTTTAATATGACCTCCATAGCCGCAGTAGGGGTTGTGCGCATGACCCCTGTAATACAGAGGCAAGCCAGACGTTGAACTTTAGTGAGTTGTTTCATGGTTTGCACTTGATTTACCTTAGGCCACCATATGACGGCTGCATATGTAATAGTTGGCCGTACAATGGCAGTGTATAACCAGCGGGTCATCTGGGGATTAAGACCCCAAGATTTCCCGAAGGTTCTTTTAGAGATCATAAGGGTTGTGATTGCCTTTTTTATGGTTTTTGTCAAGTGACTATTCCATGTAAGTTTACAGTCGAGGGTGAGTCCTAAGTATTTTACCTCTTTCCCATGCTGTAGTTGTTTATTATAGAATATTGGTGGTTTGAAGCCCTCCAATTTTCTTCTTTTGGTAAATGGGATTAGCGCCGTTTTGTCTGGGTTAACTTTCAGCCCTTCTTTATTGCACCAATCTTCTACCTCTTTTAATGCTTTTTGCATTAGTTCAGAAACTACACTTGGGATTTTTCCCTGTACGAGGATGACTATATCATCCGCATAGCCTTGGGCGAAGACTCCCATGTTATTTAGTTTAATCAAAAGATCGTCAACAACCATGTTCCAGAGGAGGGGTGAAAGAACTCCCCCTTGTGGGCATCCTTTTGCGACGAATGCTTTTATTGTATCACCGGCTAGGGTAGATTGAATGATTCGGCTTTGGAGCATGACATGTATCCATCTGCAGATGGTGTTGCAGATTCCTCTTTTCCTGGCTGCGTTGATCATGGATTTGAAGGTTGTGTTATCGAATGCCCCTTCAATGTCTAGAAATGCACCGAGTGCAATTTCTTGGTGCTCAAGAGAGTGTTCGATCCGTGTGATTAGCTGATGGTGTGCCGTCTCACAGGATTTTCCAGGTTGGTAGGCGTGTTGATTCGGGTGAAGAGGCCTCTCCAACAGGGAGGTTTCCCGAATGTGCCTGTTGATTAATTTCTCCATCGTTTTTAAAATAAAGGATGATAGACTAATGGGCCTATATGATTTAGCCAACGATGGATCTCGGCCCGGTTTTGGGATGAACGCTACTCTGACTTGTGTCCACAGCGTTGGTATATATGCCGCCCCTAAGCTGCATATAAACAGTCTGCGTAGGATAAGAATGAGCGCTACAAGACATGGTTGTAGCAGTGCAGGAAATATGCCGTCTGGTCCAGGGGATTTATATGCCCCAAAGGATTTTATGGCCCAGCATATCCTGCTAAAAGTGCTAAACTTGAAAAGCAAAATAACTCTAAACCATCACAAAAACATTTTTCAAAAATTACCCATGTATCCTTCAATATCAATTTCTAGAACCCCATGCTTAACCGATTCCACCCAAAAATTTTTCAAACAAAAACATGAAACATCATAACTTTACTCCTTAGCTTTTTTAAAATGATTTAATTTACTTCCGCAATTATATTTATACGCCATCAGATTTATCAAAACAAAAATTGATATGGCCATCTTTTTTCTTTTTTTTCCCCTCCCATAGCGATTTATTGTATTGAAATTAAAATGCTGAGAGATATAATTATTTTCCTCTCTCTCGTGAAAAATTGACTAACCTGATCTATAACGATTAATAGTAATTCCTTCATTTTATATTAATCAATTTAATTTATAATTAATAAGCCGCGAATCACTCTTTCGACCTTGACCTTCATCGACCCTAACCGGACGGCGATTGTTCAACTGATTGCAGTTGAAGATACTTTTTAGCGACAATGTATAACTTATCCATGGTCGATGATAAAATATATTCTTTAATAAGTTAAGCGTAAAGCAGTATTTTCCATTGTATTTTTTTATAAAACCATTTCAATAACACTTTGTTTTTTTAAAAAAAAAAATTGCGGCCATTTTATTTTGCCACATCTAAACAACCTATTATGCCATAAAAAACATGAAGGAATTAATTTTCCAGAAGGATTTCCAGCTTGAAATCCAGTCAAAAATTAAAGGAATTTATTTTTCCTCTTCTCGATTGTTTCTCCCGGGATTAAATATTCATACTGAGTTCCAACCCGATGAAAAACATCAATTCATTTAAAAATTAATAACAGGATGGCGGCATTTCGAGAAGTGCTAAATAATATGCACACTTACGTTTACGTATTACAAAAAAATAACTGTCAAATTATCTGAGTATCGATTTTCCATATTTAACTCCCAGGATTCGTTATTTGAAAATAATTAATAACAGCTTACAACAAAATTTCGAAAACAAAGGCCAATTTTTCAATGAAGAGAAAAAAAAAATTCAGACCAACACACTGCACATAAAAATCCAGGAAATTATTTTACTAACCTCTTGAATTTATATTAAACAAAATCTTGAGCACTTTTTTGACTGACTTATGTAGATTTAATGTTCATCTATTGCATACAGAACCCGATGTTTTCCGATTAAATTTCATACTCAACTCACTACTTTACTCGTGAACGCCATTTTGAAAACTACGCCACCTGTTCCGGATGAGAATGAGAGTCCTTAGACTCCATGGTAAAAGAGAAGGAGGAAAGAGGAGCGCGCGCAGTCGAGTTTATATATACTCTATGTATTCATTAAAAGAGATGGAAGCGAAAAGACGTGATTTTTTTTATCCTCTCATTATTCTTAAAATATGGCATCCCTTTGTAAAATTAATTCTAGTTTTTTAAGTGAATCTAATCGTTAAGACAGTAACATGTCAGCAGACTTAAAAATGTTAATATTCGAGCGAGATGCAGTCCGTGAAACATTTACGGAGCTCGCGGGAAAAAACGTGGTTGAGGTTCCTTTGCCGGTCCTCGAGGACGTCATCACACGGTTAAAAGCTTTGGACGCAGCCATTGCAAAACAGTATCGCAAAGAAAACGACGTCAAAGATGAGGTCCTCAAACAGGAATTCTCTGAGGTCGCGAAAATCCGGTTACAATTCCAACAGCTCTTACATGAGGTCAAACGATTAGAAGGAGACACCAGTGAAGAGGATACATCTTCTCAAAAAGGTGACAAGACAGAACCCCTCAACCAAAGCCAATCGGAAAGCATTCTTCTAACAACATGAAGTATCCGGAGCTGGCCATGTTTAAGTTTGATGGTCAGATCAAGAACTACATTCACTGGTGGGGAAAGTTTCAGAAGATACATAATGACCAGGAAGTCCCGGACGAAAATAAATTCGAGTATTTGTTACAAGCTACCGAAGGAAGAGTACATGAACAAGTCAAGAAATATCCGCCTTCTGCAGGAAATTACCAGGAAGTGATAAACTTAATTTGTAGTAGATATGGGGACATCAAGACTTTAACGAGTTACTATGTAAGACAGTTAAGCAGTATTATTAAGAACTCCCATGAGTTTGAAGATCTTTCCAGCTTATATGAAGAACTTAGGTCTAACATTTGTAATTTAGAAACGTTAGGGCTTACAAGTGACAAGATAGCAATAATTGTGCCTCTCATTGAATCCTCCCTCCCCTTTGATATTTTAACCGCTTGGGAAGAAGCCCAAGCTCTTTTTCTTTCCACCCAGACAGCAGCTAGCTTAGCTACAGACAATGAGCTTAAACGATTAATGGATTTTCTCTCAAGGAAAGTGGAATCCCAAGAAAAAGCTAGGTTGAAACAACAGACAGTCGTCTCTCAAAGCCTTGCAGGTAATTCTTATGCAGTACCTGCACCACTGCCAGCAACAGCATGTTTAGTCAACAACAATGCTTCTCAGGGTAATCAAAATAGAATAGGTCATTCTCCTGTTCAAGGCAACATGGGAAATCAGTCGGTTGTCCATAATCCAGGTAATGCAGCCTCTCAAGGTCAAACTGGAAATCAATCCAATCGAGGTAAGTCTAGCAATAAAAGAAATGCATATTTTGTTCTTTTAAAAATCATATTAGTTCCGAATGTAGAAAAGCACAACATCAAATGACATTGGAAGAAAAGAAGACTATTTTAGCTAGCAAAGAAGCATGTTTTATTTGTTTGGTAGCAGGCCACATGGCACCTGATTGTTCATTAATGAATGTTATTCGTTGTATTTTATGTAACAAACGCCACTATGTCATCATGTGCCCCGAAGTGGACGAACGTCGTCAAAAGGAAAAACAGCTGGCCACAACAGGATCCGGCACAGGAGCACCGATAATTACACAGACACACACTGCTTAGCTGCGGTCAATCAGGGTCGTGATCAGGGCATGATGAAACACATGTATGCATGGTGTGTTCTCCAGACGGCAGGGAGCTAAAAATACGAGGTTTAAAAGACGGAGCATCAGGATTTTCTTATATCACGTATCGTATTGCTCGACTCTTACGCTTACCCGTTTGCAGCAAGAAAAACACCGTACATTGTTTATTCGGCGGTGGAGTCACTCAAAACGTGACACATACGGTGTACACCGTTAAAATGCAAAGTTTGGATCGATCGGTCACTCATATTTTTAATCTTTTAGGTGAAGACACGATATGCAGCAACATAGTCAATCGGCCAAGTCCTTCATACAACAAAAGTTGGAAGATTTCGACATCACATTATCGGATAACGGTACAGGCAACGAACCTATTGATTTCTTGATCGGAACGGATTTAGAAGGATGGATTCTTACTGAAGACCGGCTCAAAATAATAGACGGACTTTGGGCGATAAGGACCACGTTTGGTTGGATTCTGTCGGGATCGTTACCGGAATCTAACAGTTCAGCGTGTTCAGTTTACAACTGTCTCAATGTCAGCCGATTTTGGAATGTAGAAAACGATACCTTGTCCCACGAACAAGACGTCTCCCCAATGATTACGGCTCCAAAGCACGATTCGATTCATACCTTGGCGGAATGCTCAGATGACGCGTCCGTTCCTTCACAGCGGTCTCCGCACTTATCAACTATTCGATAGAGGATTTCTGGGATCTAGAAGTATTCGGGATTGCAGACCGATCAAACGAGGATGCGGTCAAGGATTTTGAAGCGCACATTACCGTCAACCAAGAGGGACGCTACGAAGTTCCACTACCGTGGCAAGGCGATCCCAAGAACTTAGGGACTAATTATCATCAAGCGAAGAGCAGACTATTGTCACTCACTCGAAAGTTGACGTCACTTCACCGATATGACGACTACAATGCTGCCATTCTGCAGTGGGAAAGCGAAGGTATTATTCAAGAAGTGATTCACGACGACGGGACAGGTCATTATCTCTGTCATCATCCCGTTTTCAAAGAGGGTCACACAACGAAAGTCCGACCAGTATTTGATGGCAGTGCGAAAACCGAGACGGGATTTGCATTAAATTCATTATTGCAAAAGGTCCCAATTAATACAGCGTATTCCGCTACTCTTCAACAATTTTAGATATCATTCCATAGGCATTACCTCGGACATCCGCAAAGCTTTTCTACAGATCGCAATTCGGCCGGCAGATCGAAAATACCTAAAATTTCTGTGGTGGGACGCGACTCGCCGTAGCATAAAAGTCTTTCAACATTCTCGTGTTGTATTCGGTTTAGCTCCTAGTCCGTTCTTGCTTGCAGCAACACTAAATTTTCATTTGACTCATCATGCGTTGCAAGCATCAGCGTCACAACTTTTACCGGCATTCTACGTAGATAATATCTTAAGTAGTGGTGCTACAGCCACCGAAGTAGGAGCGGTTTATGTCACATTCCACAAAAATTTTAGATGAAGCAAGATTTTCTTTACATGAGTGGAGCCATTCCACCAACCTGCAACATTCACCAGACTTTGAATACAACAATTTTGGTTGCTGCCAGTCACAGGAAAATATCATTCCTATTCTAGGATTGCAATGGGACAAAGAACGAGACGAGTTATACTGTTCTCCAAAAACACCTCAAAAGGACTCCTTTCCGGTTACAAAAAGGAAGTTATTAGCATCAATCATGTCGATTTATGATCCTATCGGGTTTACAGCACCGGTCACCGTGCTACCCAAGCTCATACTCCAGCACACCTGGAAGAAAAAACTGCAGTGGGATGAAGAATTACCCAAGGACCTCTCCGAAGATTATCTGAACTGGCTGAACGAGATGTCACACTTAAGCGAATGTCGCATCTCCCGGTGTTTCTTAAGCAGCGATTCGGAAATTGAAAAAACTCAGATTCACGTTTTTTGCGACGGAAGTCTTAAAGCCTACGCCGCATGTATTTTCATTAGGACGTGTAACTACGGTCAAATACGGGTTAATTTAATAACGGCCAAATTAAGGGTCACGCCAGAACAAAAAACGTCCAAGAAATCCAAAGGGAAAGAACTCACTATACCGCGAATTGAGCTGCTTGGCGCTCATTTAGCAGCTAAATTATATGATGCTGTTTGCACAGACATTCGGTTTACTGCTTTTCCAGTTTACTTCTGGACAGATTCCACGGTAGTATTGGCATGGTTACATCGTTCACACGATTGGAAGATGTTCGTTTCTAATAGAGTACTCGACATACTAGCAAAAACCAAGTTATTGGACTGGCGTCACGTTCCGGGCGTCTACAATCCCGCCGATTTACTATCGCGAGGCTGCGACGCCAAGACCTTGGCTGAAAACCGTTGGTGGAACGGCCCCTTATGGCTTTATCAGCCGGAAGAACAGTGGCCTAGCACACCAAGCGACATCTCTGTCAATGATGAAGCATTAGCAGAAGCCAAAATTCCGAGTCTTATAAATCTGCCTGAGGAACCTTTTAGCAAACGCCTTTCTTTCAGAACCTATCAGAAGACTCTTCGAGTATTAGCGTGGATTCTCCGATTTACTGCAAGGGCATCAAAACGTAAATCGGAACAAGGGGAGCTCACTGGAGCTGAAATTGATGCAGCAGAAACAGTATTAGTCAAATTAATACAACGTGAGGCCTCGGGTACTATCGCTACGGTTAAAAAGCAGTTGCAAATCACGAAGAACGAAAACGATCTCTTCTGCGTTCAAACGAAGTTAGTATTAGGCAATATTTCACATCGGTTCAAATACCCGGTTTTATTGCCGCACAGCCATCATCTCATTCCGGCTTTAATTCAGCATCTGCACCAGCAACTTAAACATGCAGGAGTTACTACGGTTATGGCTAAATTAAGAGAGCATTTTTGGCTTACTAAAGCACGAAAAATGATCAAAGAAGTTTTACGCTCATGTCTACCGTGTCAAAAGTTAAAAGTCAAAGCCGCTCAAGCTCCAATAGCGCCATTACCACCAGAAAGATTTCAACACAACAAAGAGCCATTTGAAAATTCCGGAGTTGACCTCGCGGGCCCAATTCATACACGCGACAACGGTCAATGTTGGGTTGTGTTATATACATGCGCCATTTTTCGTGCTGTTCATCTCGAGTTAGTTCCATCACTTTCGTCAGAAGCTTTTCTTTTAACGTTTCGCCGATTCATGGCACGTCGAGGACGTCCCAGTGACATGTATAGCGACAATGGCACCAATTTTCATGGAGCCGAAAATCTTTTGGCTAAACTGGACTGGACAAAAATTGTACAGGACACCAGCATAGACCGAATTCGCTGGCATTTTAATCCTCCGGCCTCTCCCTGGTGGGGGGGGTTTTGGGAGAGGCTTGTCGCTCTGGTAAAAAATCTTTTAAAAAGATCCCTAGGTCGGACTACTTTGTCATATGACGAATTAAATACCGTTATCATTGAATGCGAGAACGTCATAAATTCACGTCCGTTGACTTACATCTGTGAAAATGAAGTGATTACTCCTATAACGCCCGAAATGTTTTTAAACGTCCACAAATACGTAAGTACAGATCTCGATTTAACGGATCAGCAGAGCATTCAACACCATGTTCGTCAGGTACAAGTGGTTAGACAAGCTCTACGACAACGTTTTCAGAGCGAATACTTGGCATTATTAGCCGCGCGTCCAACACATCAACGCTTAAAAATGGTTCAACCCGGTGATGTGGTTTTAGTCAGTTCCGATAAACTCAAACGTCAACTCTGGCCTTTAGCGGTAGTTCAGCAGGCCATGGTAGGTAAAGATGGTCATACTCGCACTTTTAAGCTCAAATTAGGAAATGGTTCGTTAATTAGACCTATCGATAGACTTTATCCACTTGAAATTCAAGCGGGGGCCGTTGATTTAAATTCCGCCGTAGTTATACCGGATGTTAAAAATTTCAAGACGAAGGTCAAGGCCTCCACCAAGAAAGGACCTAACGAAGCTTCGGGTCAGGTAAGCAAGAACACTGTTCCAACCTCTAGTTCCATTCCGCAATCTAAATCTACCCGTACCGAGTCATCACGCCTCCTACTCGTTACCGTCAATGAGGAAGGTGCAATTTATGTTACGATTTAGTCATTCAAATCTTCTAAGTCATAAGAAATTTTTTTATTAGTGAATTTTATTGTTTTTTTTTTTTTTTCTTTCTCTTAGTCAATTGTCCTTTTCATTTCATGAAGCAAAAAAAAAAATTTTTATGTTCTTTTTATTATTTGTAAGGGTCATTGCAGCGCCTTTTTTCCCCCCTTTTGAGGATGTTCCGGATGAGAATGAGAGTCCTTAGACTCCATGGTAAAAGAGAAGGAGGAAAGAGGAGCGCGCGCAGTCGAGTTTATATATACTCTATGTATTCATTAAAAGAGATGGAAGCGAAAAGACGTGATTTTTTTTATCCTCTCATTATTCTTAAAACCACCGCCACCACTGACTAATGACTATTTCCGTTCTGAAGGAAAATTGTCGCAAAGAAGTCAAACAAGTGTCCGACAGAAATTCGAACTCGGATTTGCATCTTATGCTTTTAATTTGTTGAGAATATGCATTTCAAAGAATTCGTGATGCATTCAATGCGAATAAAGACTTAATAAACTGTCAAACCACTATCCATGCACTTTACCAACCGACCCCTGCCGCTTTGAAAAAAATTCCCTCTTACCCCCACGTTCTTTACGTTAATCTTACGGCAACTATACTTTTTGTTGAATAGAATGTCGTACGGTAAAAAAAACTATGATCTCATCTAATAAAATATTACTTCTCCATTCTTATCATATTTTCCTTTTTTATACTATCAATTCGGCCGCTACCCCTTAAACCTCAATTTCAGACATTTTTATGTAACCTTGAATCTGGCGGAAAATTATGAAAATTGACTCTTTGTTAAGAAAATTAGTTAGCCGTTACCTAATCAGCAAACATAATTTCTATACTTAAATACGAAATTCTGATGAGTACTTTCTAATAGCCATAATATTTTATGGAGCTAATTATAAATGAAGATAATTATAGTTTTTAACTCACCAGAAACCCAAAGGAAAGCATTCCAGTAAAATCCCATCAATGCTCAATCCTCACAGCCCATTTCCAAATCGTGATATTCCTATAAAATATGAGCTTGTTCACACCTGTCAAAGAAAGGAAAAAGAAAGCATTAAAAATCTTTCATTTTAAAAAAGCATTTTTAAATTTTAAAAATTTGAATATTATCTTCAGTTAGTATTTTCAGCTCATGCTCAATCGTTCATCCAGATTTTAAAATTTTTTTTTTTTTTTTTTTTTTTTTTTAACTCCTTATATTTATTTTCAATCTGTTACAACTGATTATAATTTTTTTGTATTACAACCCGTAACAATAGGAAAATATTTTTAACAGTTTAAATGACATGAGAGGAAAGCCGTCCAGTGACGACCTCCAAAATAAGAATTAGAACCAAACAATAATAGTTTACTGCTGATCTAGGCACTAATGATAGTATAGATTTTAAAATGAGTTAAACTTTCTCAAACAATTGGTCAATCGATAAAGCCAACTGAAACAGCTTTCACCTTCAATTTTCTCAGAACTTTTTCCAATCGTGATTATCATTTTTTATGTCATGTTTAAAAGCTAAAGAAAAAATTAATTTCTGAAGAAGAGAAAGAACAAGAAAAAAAAACCTAAAACCTTCAGGCAAAATAATTTAAGTTTTAGGAAAAAATCAATTGTTTTGGAACGTTAATTTGGATTTCAAATTGCCATGACGTTGCCAAAATATAAGCAGGTGTTACCTTTTACAAAATTATGATCTGATAACAGTCTCAAGAGCTGATTGTTACATTGTAATATTATACTTGCACCTTCAAGAAATCATTACACGAAAGAACTAAATGGTACCATAAATAAAATAAAATATGGATGACACAAGGTCACTTCAACGAAGAGGTCGACATTATGACTGTGAAAATTAAAGAAATTAATTAACTTACCATTTCAATTTTATATTAAATGAATCCTTCAGAACCTGTGTATTGGTGCCTGTTAATTATAATCTGTCTACTGAAGGGAAGAGAAAACACGATATTCTTTCATTTTAATTTTCGACGGTGTCGCGTCACCTTTCACTTTGAATCGACGCCATTTTGTCTTTGTCAATTGTCACAGCCACTTTACGTCATTCGTTCTATTGTCTGCTCACCGCTAGTTATGTTAAGCAAGCACGTGGTCAAATTGTATATATATACCATTGCCCATGTTTAGCTTATAGATGTATATACCGTATATTTAACATCACCCACCGCTTTTGAAATGGAGTCGTTTTTCGTAGTTTGAAAGAAAAATAATGGAAAAAAAAAAACAATTATTTTATCTGGTTTTATAGAAAAAAAGGACGGTTCTACATTATGTAAAAGTAAAAAAAGAAAATTCATATACATTGTAATGATAATCATAGAAAATTTTATGTATTAAAAAATTGTACCTATAAAAAAACGCAAAACGGAAAAAAAAATCATGATAAAATTAACCGTTAACAAATGTAAAAAGAAAAAAAAATGTTAAAATTACAGATTTAACGGTAATCTTGTCATAAGAATGAGAGAGCATAAAAGCGCCACTGGTAAAACGTTACAAATTTACCTTTTTTTATAAAATACACCGAGATATGTGATCTTCGATCCATTAAAAAAAATTCCAGTATACAACGTGTATGCAGTAATAAAAAAAAAGTATGACTAGATAATCATAAATACAATTATCTGTACAAAGATTTTCTTTACAAATAACAATTTGACAAAATTTAAAGCGGGATTGAATAGAAAAGTTAAACTTAAACCCGCACACTAACGATTTTCCCTACCGAATCCTAATTATTCCTAATGCAGAGGCGATATTTTGCAATTATAATTAATAGAAAATTTAAGTTATAAATTTTATAGCTTACAGTATAGAAACTGAATCAAAAAATGGACGAAAAAGCCAAAAAAAAAAATCGTTGACATCTACACGAAGCTTAAGACACGAAATAAAGTTGTTGATTTAAGACTATAAAATTTACTTACAATCCATAAAAAAATCCATAAGCTAAACACATTTTCCTTATGTTTAGCTTATGAGTTGTTCAAGATTTAGTTGTTCAGTGCTTTATCTCTAGTTCTTTATCTTTAGTGATTTAATTCGGCTTGATTGTTTCTCTAAAAATATTACAAAATACGCCCCTGGTCTAATGATGAAAACATCCATTACGATACAATCTTTCTAAAAGGAGATATACTGTATATTAATGTTTGTTTCGAACGGAAAAAAAAAATCTATCGATATTCTTAAAACGAGCTTTTAAATAGCCTACTACAACATGCCGAATACAATAACATGCTTCCTACGAAAAAGGAACTAATATCACCTAAAAATTGTAATTTTTTTTAAAATTAAAAGTGCAGATCACATTCATTTTCCTACAAAATGAATAATTATTATTTAAAAAGGTTATTACTTTAAATTTTAAATATACAGAAAACCGTAAAGAAAAAAAACAATATTTCAAATTTGAAAATTTTCCTATGTCTCAGTGTGAGCTCAAGCTTTGGGATAGTCGGATGGTGCTGACAATGTTAGGCTTGCTTCGAGTCTCACCTACGACTAAATTTTTTCTTTGCGCTTTTCAAAGTCTACCTAGTTGCTTGGGACAGTACACATATTAAGTGACCAGAATTTGGACATTTGGACCCTCTCTCTCCCCTATAAGTATGATATAGGCCTTTTTTATGGAAAGTTAACGGTTTGGACTTCCTTCATGTTTTATGTATGTGTACAATCCCTCCCTCTGGGTGCTATATGTATAACACTACTTTTTTCAAGTCGGAAAAAAAAATTAAAAAATTAAACTATAATTTACAGACTTAAGTTTCTAAGTTCGTAATCACATTACGATTTTTGTTAATCTTTGGATTATTTGTTTTATTGGCACAAATCGTTTTATCAGTGCTTTTTTTTTTTTTTGAAACTTTTGTTTCAGTTTTATTGTTCCCCTGGCAGTTCTTGCAATTTTTTTTTTTTTTTTTTTAGAATTAAAAAAAATTGATGTCAGTCAGTTTTTTTTTACAAGCAAAATATCACATCATAATATGAGATTGCCAATACATTAGCTCTTATTGAATTATTTTTCGATTTAATTTTTCTAAACCTACAATAATTACGCTACTAAATTTGTAAAAAGAAAAAAAAACTATCTTAGGAGGTCTTCTTTTTTTAAAGAAATTTTCTTAACTAAAATCTAACTTTGTTAGAACAGATTTAAAATAAAAAATTAAAGTATTGTTAAAAATTATTTTTCATCACTTTTGCTTAACGACAGAGAATGAGTTTTCCTCTTGATGAAAAATGTATGACATAACGGAAAGTTATTTCTGCTATATAACAAAAATTTTGTACTTAACATTACTGAAGTACGTTCATTTTCTTAAAAAATTGCATGTCGCAGTGAAAAAATGATTACTTCAAACTTAAAAAAAAAAAAAAAAATACTGCAACGATATTAGGGTCATTCAAGTGTTACGTAAAGCGAGTCTCCCATCCGCCTTACTGGGGGGGGGCGGGGGGTCGAAAAACACCCAAATTCGAATTACGTAATACTTGAATGGCCTTTAGTCCAATACATCCAAAAGTCAAATCCGTACGTCGGAGGTGAACAAACGTATCTCCATCGTAAATATGAATGGAGATAGTCTGTTTCGACATTTCGTGAAAGTGTCACGTGGCCACAAGTTTGCACCTATAAGCGTGTAGACTTGTAGTCACATGATTTTTACAAAGTGTCGAAACACACTATCTCCAATTATATTAACGATGGAGATACGTTAGTTCCCCTCCGACGCACGGAAATATCCATAAAATACTTTAAAATATCGATTCAATATTTTTTGAAATTTCGGAAAATACTACAAAATTATTTTAATCTGCGACATACAAATTATTTGTACAAATTTCCAAACATTTAGAAACAAATTTCAATGCAAAATTTATTTCGGTGGGCTACCCCGTGCATTTTTTAACATTTTAAAAACATTATAAGATGATATCCATTAAGCACTTAAAACTTATGTTTAGCTTACGAACAGTCAAGTAAAATTAATGGGGACTTCCGACGCAAAAATTACTCCGCTACAGCTCATTACATGTCTTAAGCGGTAACCGATCAAAATTCTTCCTTCACATAAAACATTAGCTTTGATTGGTTACCGCTAAGGACTTGTAGCGCTCCTGGCGGAACAATTTTTGCGGCGGAAATCATTAAACTCCATAAGCTAAACATAAGTTTTAAGTGATAAATGAAAAGCTCCCATATTTCACATGTTAAAATCAGAAAATATTTTTAAAAATTTTCCGCTCTTTCAAGCGGTTAAAATCGCACGTCTTGGCAGTGAAATTTTTTTTTTTTTTTTACACAAATTACGTAATCCAACTTTAAAAAAACAACGGTATCAAATTATCACTGTCGAAAAATGTTTTTTAAAAACATTGAGCTTATTCGTTTTACGTCATTTAATTACAAGAGAGAAAAAAAAAAAAGATCCTTCGGCGTTTTATACAACTCTTCAAGGGACGGAATGAGCCGGCGACCTTGGAGTATGAAATTTGAGCAATTCAGCCACAGTGATCGATACTTGGACCAATCCTCTTCCTTCCAACACGTCTGATGCGCAGCACATCAAATTCTGTTTCAAAAAAAGAGCAAAGGAAATCGATTAGAGTTATTAAATAAAAATCTGTACCAATCAGTTCTTTTTGAAAATATATTTTATAATATTGCAAATCTAGGCCAAAATTTAGACACTTTTTTTTTGCATGAAAATACAAAAAAAGACAAAAAAACCAAAAGGACAAAGCTTGTTAAAATAAAATACGGAAGTATTTATACCTTATGCTTAAACAACTATATATTTTTTTACGACTTAATTAAGTACTTATTTAAATAAAAAACTTCCGTACAGTATTTTTTTTTGAAAGGTTTAAAGGACCAAGCGACTTGCTTATGATTCCTGTCAGCTGTTCAACAAGAAGTATGCTTCAACAAATTAGTGATTTCAACTATGTTTTAAACAAATGTTTTACTTGTTATTCAACTAACAGTGTCAGTCCTTCAACCAGCATTGCCAGTTGTACAACTGACAGTAAATTTATCCATAAGTTTCGTGACCCTTTATATCTTCCGTAATTTTTCTATGGCTATAATTGTAAAAGATTTTACGGCTGCAATATGATATTCCATCATCAGTCGTCATAATAATAATATAATGATCATAATACAAGGAACTAAACACTAATTCAAAACAGATAGGCCTAAACGAATTTCTTTTTTAAATAACGTAATGAAAATTATTTGGATACATCCAATACTACAGTAATAATTAAGAATTTTATAAGCCACGAAAAACAAGTTATTTTGGAACTGCAAATTACTGGAATAGTATTGAACGTAATTTTTTTTTCTTTTATAAAGTTTACACAAAATCTATTTTTTTTTTAAACTTACATTTAATTTTTTTTTTCTTTATATCATCTATACTATAATTTTTCTTCCTACAAAAATAATTATTGTTAACAGCACCAACATTAAAAATATTCAAAAATCGGTAACCAGCCGTTAAGTAATTAAATATACACTGACAATTTCAATTGATTAAGCAAACAGAGCGAATTTTTTTTTGTTTAAAATAATAAATTCTGATCTAAGATCAGGATATTTTCAGTTAATCTCACTTTGAAGAAGAGAGGCGATGTTCTCCCTGGTTTACTGCAACGATCTCGCTCATTTAACTTGCTAAAGCAGAATTTTAAAAAAAAATGATTTTACGGCATCCTGACACCTAATTTAAAAAACTACATCGAAGCCTCCTAAAAAAAAAAAATTTTTTAAAAGTATTGAGAAAAAATCTTTTCTCTTCCAAAATTGCCCTTTTGCTCCTGAGATTCGTTTTAAAAAATCCCTACACGTACAACATTCCTATTATAAATAATTCGTTATGTATAAAATATTTGCAAAATTCGATTTTTCAAATAGGCCTTCTTTTTCATATTTTAAAAATCAGTCTCCATTAGGGTGGATTGGAGGTTGGACGGTTCGATGGTTTTAATTTTAGCTCCATATTATAATTATTTTTATTTTCAAAACGTCAAAAATATAATTTTTCAAATTTTTGCACCAAAGTTGAGGTCACGCGTCCTTTAAAGAATTTTTTAAACAATTTAAAAACAAAATCTGGAGGACGTGCTTACATCTTTAAAGAAGCAAATAAGGACCTCAACTGCAAAACCTTTTCTGCTAAGAGGATCAGTATGCTATCCTAGTTTAAGATAACTAAAAAACACCAGAAAGAGCACGGAGCCAAAATTGAAGACCATCCTACCACCCTAGTCTCCATATTCTAAAAAAAAAAATATATACGCTGAATAAGCATTTTACGGCAAAACAAATTCGCCAGGGGGCTGTCAGCTGCTATCCTGGTAAAATAGCTACCGGCTTCGAATTGGCTGCTAAATATTCTCTTCTGCTCGTCTAAAACAATTTATTAATCAATTTACTTCCATAGCAGCTGACAGCTCCCTAGCGGGTTTAATTTGCCCTAAAAATCCTCATTTTGCTTTTTTTTTTATAAAATTTGTCAGTTATACAAAATTTCGAAAATTTTTCTTTTCGCTTCCTGCAAAATGCCGGACTATCTTTTCTTCTCTCTAATGCCAATTATATCTCTTTTATTTTTTTTCCCCTCGAGATTCAAAACGATCTATCTCCTTCATTTTCCTAAACCTAATCTTATACAACTAAATCTTAAATTACCAAATAAAAAAAAAATATTAACAACAAAACATTTTTTTTCATATTTAAAAAGAAAAAAAAAAAAATGCATTTCCGTTCAGTCTCGAAACCGAGCTAAATTAAAAAAAAAAAGAAATTCAACAAATTGCCTATTTAGCTGCGGTTTTTTTTTATTCTTAATAAAAAAGTAATACTGATCAGCAAATGCCTCTCGAAGTGTATAATCTAGTAAAAAACGGAAAAAAAAATTGGGCAAAGTCTTATTCGATTCAATTTTTTTTTTTTAAATCTGAGCGCTGTTGAAAGAAATTCGAAAAAAAAAGCTTATGACTAGAAAAAAAAAACTGAATTAACAAAGTAACAGAATAAAATAATACCATCGCTATGACTAGTATCCAATCATTAAAAAAAATTGACGATTTTTACAAAATAAATAATGCACCGATTATATTAAAAAGACCATGTCTTCCAGGAATGTCTTTTCTTATTGATTTAAATGCAATAAAAAAAAATCATTTAATATTGGACCGATTCATTTTTTTCAAAATACTTTTAGGCACAAAAAAATTTGTTTCCGATTAGTCAAAAAAATAAATAATTTTTTTTTTTTTTTTTTTAAATAAAAGGCAGCTTTTGATTAAATTAATTAAATTAATTTAATTCGGCGGTGGGAATAAAAATAAAATCAAAACGGTTGCAAAAAAGCCGATCAGGCAAAGGATCGTCGAGGTGCGATTGTCTTCGCTGTCAGGAAGTTTCCGAGGTGGCAGGATCGTTCCGGCAGCAATTAAAAGAGACTCGACCGTGTGAAGAAGTGCCCCCACCCTCAGTGTTTCTACAACATCCTCGCACGAACACAAGTCCTCCTGCAACACACCCAATCCCAAGATTTTAAAATTATAAAAAGAATAAATAAAAAAATTGATGAAAAAAATTAAATGAAAAACAGAAAATGCTAAAATCAAATATGGACATCAAAAGCGCGCTGATAATTCGTTCGTGCGTGCGCAATTCAATTTTTTTTTTTTTTTTTTTTTAAGTTTAAAATTGAAAATGATAAAAGAAAAATAACAAGGCTTCCATTCGGAAAAGTAAAAAAAAAAAAAAAGGAAAATTTTTTTTGACTTGAAAAAAAGATTTCATGCACCGCCCAATTTTCCTGCCACCTCACATTCTGTCATAATTTTTTTTTTGTTTAATTAAGCGAAAAAACAAAAAAAATATTCTCAAAATCCAACACCGATGATTTTTTTTTGAAAATAAAAAAAATATTTGTACAAATACAAAAAGAAAAAAAAGATTGCTGATGATAAAGAAGAAAAATTAGCCAATTTTATTTACAGCCTTAAAAACAAATGAATTATGATGACTGATGATGAATTTATTTTTTAAAATTGATGTTTTTTTTTTTTTTTTTTTTGCCAATAGAAAAAGCCATGAACGTATAGCACTTAAGCTTTGTAATAACACTTAAGCCAAAATATTTAAGCTTTGTCCCTGCTAGGGGTACCAACTGCAAAGCGTTTCCGCTAGATTTGCTGGATGCCATTTTAACGGTATCCGATCACAGCAAAAGGCGGCGAGTTTTTAATTGCTTCAGTAAATACTACAAAAAAAAGAATGACTATTTTGTCTCTTAATTTTTCGTTCGGAACTTGATTTACTGAGAAAAAATCCTAATTTTAAGTACCTAACGAACTTTGGTGAATCGTAGAATTTTAGTGCTAGTTTCAACTTGTCTGAAATGCATGTGCGGCCGGAAAATAATTTCAAAAAAATTTGCAGCAGAAAAACTTTGATTTCGTTTTCCGGGTTTTGTATTTACTTGGAACAAGTTCAAATCTGCACCAAAATTATAAGAATAAGATAAAGTAGTTCCTTTAGATACCTAGTGTTGGAGTGTTTTCTCCGTAAATCGAGTATTAGACAAAACAGTCATTCCTTCCGATCTTTACTCAAATTTCCTCTTCAGTGACATCCAGCGCCCCTAGCAAAAAATTTTACTGATGCAGTTCTTCATGAATGATTGCAGAAGTACTCCAAAATGATGCTGAAAAAACTGGCTGAGTACTTCATACAAACTTAAAATGTCCTAGATGCAAGAGAACAGCAACGACTGTCATGGCCACCTGCTCAGGACAATAAAATGGCGTCGGTCTCTTTGAAGAGCAAGAATTAGTTCCATTTTGTTTTCAATGCTTTGACAAAAGCTAAACATAAGATCTAAGTGTAAAAAAAAAGCAATGGGCCATTGCTGATCCATTTTTCTATTTACTCTTCATTTGTTGAGGCAAAATGGCACTCTTCATAGAGACCTGTCGGTTGCTGTTCTCTCAATACACAGGACCCTAATGTAAACCAACTGAAAATTTCTGAAGCAAAATATTTTCGCTAGGGGCGCTTACTCGATGTCAAAAAAAAATGTCCGATCAAACTTAAAGCCGCTAACGACAGCGAACGTCCCTGGCTCTATTATATGCATTAAAAATTCTAGTTTTATACGAATTAACGGTACACCAAGGTGGTTCAAAAACGAATAGATCGCCAAAGATTTTTGCTCCTTATCACTAATTAGATTCCTACAAATCTGAAAACGACTCTTACTATCTTTAAAAAAATATCTGGAGATCACTATCAGTCCTCCAGATTTTAGCAACATAAATGATAAGTAATTTTTTCAAAATTTTTCTAAACTTAAAATGAGGACTGCAAAATTTTTTACTATAAGCTAAGTAGAAAACTCCAAAAGTGGATAAGATGTAGAGGAAAACTCCATCTGCGATGCCCCCAAAGTACGTCTGTCTGTCTCTTAGCAGTCAGTTGGTCATGCTGCGAGTCACGTGTTATTTCGAGATCACATTGTTGTTTTTTTAATTTTGAACCCCTTCCCCACCCTTTCTTATTCATGTCACGATTTTATAACGACAACGCAATTAATGAACAATCCTCAATCAAGTGACCATCACTACCTAGAATTAGCCGTGAAAGATGACGCACATGACAGCATTACAAAAAGGGGACGTTCAAGTATTACGTAAGATTTTTAGGGGGGGAGGGGGTCCGCATGCACCATCTTCGCCATAAGCTAAGTATTGCAAAATGTCTAATAATCGGGGGGGAGGGGGTCCAAAAACCCGGAAAAAAGTCTTACGTAATACTTGAACGTTCCCAAAGAGTCATATTTTTGCTCTTTTAATATTTTTATACTCAACTTTGTTTTTAAAAGAATTTTTTCCCATTTTTTTCCTTTAAAAATAACTTATAAGCTGAAACGGCAAAGCTATTGACACTTTTGTCATTTTTTCCCACAAGCACAAACAGGTCGCGGATTTTTTTTCCGCTACTGCTGAGTTTGCCCCTAACAATCATTTATTATTCAGCATATATTACAAATCTACTTTATTCAGTACGAAATAAAGAACCATATTAGTGATATAAAAAAAAAACGGAAATCATCCGTTTTTTTATAAACCACCTTAAGGGAACAAAACCCTTTATTTATTTTTTTTCAAGTACTTACTTCTTCGACTCCAATTTTTCGACACGCGTCCAGGAAATTATCAACATTTCTTCGACAACGAGCCATCGTTAATTTTGGCTGCAAAAAAAAAGTTACTAAATTAGTTAAATCAATCAAAAAATTTTTTTCTCGTTATTATTTATTTTTTAAATTAAAAGTGCAACAGCTAATTAATGGGAAATAGGGGAATTATGTATCTTACCGTTTGGACATTACTTGGATCACTGCCATGCTGTTAAAGCAAGCAAAAAAAGAGCAAATTATTAGATTACAAAACGCAGATTTACAGTTAACCTGATGCAAACAACAAGTTCGTAACCAATTTTGGATTCAATGGAGTGAATCCATAAACTAAGCATGACTATCACTATCACGAAGACATTACGATAAATATCGTCTGCACCAGGTTTTAGTTACAGTACAGATTACAGAAGAAACGGTTAGTGTATGAAGAAAGATTTAAGAAGAGATTATTCCAAATCAAAATTTTGTAAATTTTCTAAGCTTTTCGTATTTAAAGAGTATGAAATAGGCATTACCAATTGTGACAATTAGAGCAGTCATTTCACTGACACTAATTTTCAGTATTATAATTATTTTCTCGCACCACTTCATTCTCACGTCAGTAGTAATTTCTAGAATGATTTAATTTTTTAAATCCATCATTCCGAAAAATTTTCCGGGAAATTCAGAAAAATCTCCGCCCGAAATTTTATTTTCTAACATTTATTTTGAGTAAATCGGATGCCATCCGGTGGCCAAAGGTTAAAAAAAGTTTATCTTCCCTGTTTCGCTGCTGACGGACATTTTTCGAATTTTAAAAAAATTTATCTAGAAATTCACTCAGATCTATAAAATTACTCTTTGTAACATAAAAAGAACGTGAATATTATTTGCGAAAATAGGGCCCCCATAAAGCCACTTAAGAGGACGTAACAGTAAAATTTAAGCGATCATCCTTTCATAAGTTAAACATAAACGGAAAAATTAAATCGTAGCAGCAGACAAGTGATTGATAAGAGTATGCTGTACCCGTGGCAGCAGATAAATAGTATTTTTCATTTTACGAAAAAACGAAGATAAATCTTCAAAAAACAAAAACTAAGAAATTTTTAGAAAAAAATTTCAAAGATTTCTTAGTTTTTCTTTTTTCAACAATTTTCTTCGTTTTTCCGTAAAATGAAAAATACGGTTTATCTGCTGCCACGGATACTGCGAACTCTTAAGCAGGCCAGTATAACTTCAGTAATTTGAGATCCGATCCGCAAAAAATAGGTCTTCTTTTGTGAAGAATTCACATTGCTTCATTTATTTTTAGACTCCCCCTTAAGGTGCTGATGTAATAATTTTGATTTGGAATTTACTTATTTGAAAAAAAAAAACTCTGATTTGTTATTTTTCTAAACTACTCAAAGCCGTTAAATCTTCACTCCTTCCGGTGCTTGATACCTACCACAGCCGGAGAAGGCACATGGATACTGGCAACAGAGCGAGGTCGAACATGGTTAGCTAAATGACAAAGGACAACGCCGTCCATCAAAGCTGGTCCTAAATCTTCAGGCAGGGACATTTTCAACCGCGTTTCAATATGCTGGAAAAAAAAATCAAAAATTAAATTAAAAAAACCGTACAAAAGAGCCAAAACGTCGAATTTGAAAAAATTCAAGATCCTCGCTACTTTTTACAAATTCCTAGTACAAAAACTATCACATGAATGCTTTCAAATTCGGCAATTTTTGGCTTCAAATTCTACGAGAGTTAAAATTCCTGCAAATTTTCGTTCTCTAATGCCGAAAATTCCCGGGAATTTTTTTGCTTAGAAAAATTTCCAAAAACTCTCGGGAAGTTTTCTTGTTTGGAAAAATTTCCAAATATTCCTGGGAATTTTCTTGTTTAGAAAAATTTTCAAAAATTCCCGAAAATACATTTCTTATGAAAAATTCCAGGCATTTATTTTTTAATTCCCGGGAAATATTCCCCCTTATATAAAAAAACTTACGTTTCTCAATTGATCTATCAACTCCGCTTCCTCTTTCGCCTTTTCGAACTCCCTCCTCATGGTGAAACTTAATTTATCGGGGGGAATTTCATTATTCCACTTCATGGGTCTCGGAGACCCCGAATTAAGTCTAAACCTCGAAAGACTAGCTCCCTGGGGGCTCGACGGGGTCGATTGTGC